>OU974071.1:16676969-16929469 GCA_918843875.1 Diadumene lineata | reverse complement strand
CTTTCTGGCAAGGACAAATAATCTACAAAAATTTCATATCAAGTAGTTAGTGTGTCTATACCTTGCTTTATATTTCTTTTGGAATTCATGGGTGAGCTAAGAATATGTTGGGTCAATGAATAATAGCATTATTTCAATTAGGTCACTAATTAGAAGGCCATTTAGAAGAGTTCTTAATTTAACCAACAAATAAATGAATGAATGAATAAATGAATGAATGAATGAATGAATGAATGAATGAATGAATGAATGAATGAATGAATGAATGAATGAATGAATGAATGAATGAATGAATGAATGAATGATAGAATCAATCAATCAATCAATGGATCAATAAATCAATGACTAAATGAATCAATCAATGACTAAATGAATCAATCAATGACTGAATGAATGAATGAATGAATGAAAGTGAGTGAGGGACTACCAAGAAATAAATGAATCAACACTAAACAATGGAAATCATAACATGACTGTTTCATTAAAATTATGCATACCAGAAAATGGTCCATTATTTATTCAAAGCAAAAAAAAACAATTCAATTGTTGAATGTTAAAGTGCTGTAAATTCAACTGAGACCACATCATAAGCCAATCAAATTACAGCCATTTTGTGCCCAAATTGTGTCCTTATTAGCCAATCAAATTACAAACGCATCAATTGGCTGATAATTTCAAGGTGTCCTAAATTGAAGTATCTGCATTGTGATTATTTCAACTTACTACATAAATGCATAGAAAAATTACCTAAGATTGTCATCAACTGTTGTCTACTATCATTGTCAGTAAAGTCATTCTCTACAAGTCTGTTTTCTTCAACAAATGTCTTGTCCAAGATTGCCTTAAATTATCAACATCAGTATAAGCAATGGTACTGAACATCTTGCTTTATATAAATATCAAGTATATGTTACTCAAAAAAATTACACCAACCTGGGAAAAATCTGGTAGCAGTGTAGTTACTATTTCTTTGCTCAATTTTTCATCACTGTGAATGAGAAATAATTACTCTCAGAGTTTTGAATGCCTTTTCTATTTTTAAAATCACGTATCAGTTTTACAGCCAAATTTGTAGCCAACCTAGTGGAATTCCCCCTTTCCCAAGAGCCACTGCTCACACCACAGGTAGCCCAAGTTAGATGTTTGTGACAGTTTTTATCAATAGAACCCCTATAGTTTATGTTATTTTTTCACTGATTCAGGTACCAGCCATGATTGACAGGAAATCATTTTTATATACCTTGTACTTTTAGTCAGTGTTCGCAGACAAGACTGACATTTTACTAGTGCCTTGGTAAGGAGTTGGGCTTCCTGTATGTTTGCTGTAGATGAATGGATAAAAATGAATGAATGAATTGATGAAAATTATATTTAATAATATATGTGTAGTAAAGAATAAATGAATGGATGACTGAAAAATTGAATGAAACAATGAATGAGAGAATAAGTAAAGAAGCAAGAGGATGAATATCAAAATGAATAAGAATGATTGAATATTCAACGGCAAATTATGGAGAAAAGAATGAATAGATAATTCAATGAATAAATAAAAAATAAATAAAAAATATAAGAAAAAATCAATACACTTATCTACGCAAAGAATTCATTATTCACCTCCGGCAATTCTCAAAACTAAGAACATATTGCCAGAACAGCTTTACATGTAATACGACATTTTTTTGCAAAACTGCAGCTATTCTTTCACAAAGAAGCAGGAAATTACACATACCTGAACTCTCATAAAGCATTTTTCTGCATTCTTCGGACAGTCTTTTAATGTTTGACGTTAAAACATCCTTGAAACTCGTATCATCGATTTGATCCGTGCACAAAGTCGCCATCTTGTTCCAAACTATTTCTCCTCCCTCCCCTCCCTGAAATGTCCATGTAAAATTGTGGGGTCCCTGTTCGTCAAAACAAAATGGCGGCCGATAATGACCATAGAAGATGCCGTCAGGTCAGAGGAGAACACGAAAAACGCGCTTTTCGAGCATTCAACGAGCTTAGAGAATACGATGAACTTTTAGATGTAACGTTAAAAGTCAAGGACATGGAGATAAAGGCACACCGTATTATTCTAGCGGCCTGCAGCCCTTATTTTCGTGCAATGTTGACAACAGGCTTCGCTGAATCATACATGAGTACAATTTCTTTACAAGACTGCGATGCCGAGTCTGTGCAGCAATTAATCGACTACTTCTACTCCTGTGAACTCACCATAACTCAAGATAACATCGAAGGCATTTTAGCGACTGCAAACCTGTTTCAAATGGCCGAAGTTGTTCAGGAATGCGGGGAATTCATGATGAATGAAATTCAGATCGACAACTGCTTAGGTATCCAATCATTAGCTTATCAATACTCTCTGGGAAATTTGAAATCCAAGGTGGATAATTTTATTGCTTGGAACTTGCTGAGTGTGTGTATAGAGGAAGAGTTTTCTTTAATTCCTGGTGAGCAACTTGAACAGATTATTAGTCGAGATTCGCTACATGTCAATGGTGAAGATGATGTGTTTGAAGCTCTTATGGCGTGGTACCAGGAGGACGAATCCAGAATCCAGAAATACAAGGTAAACAGGAGTAAAGAAAACAGTAAATACTGGAAAAGATATGATGAAGTTGTCACTGTTGTATTATTAAGTTGTGCAAGAGAATTCCATGATTGCCGGGGGGGGGGGGGGGTGTACTACCCTATATTGACTATACGGGGATGATCCGCTGAACAGGGTATGGTTTTTCGACCTTGGTGTCATGAACAGGGTATCCAATTCTACTCTATTTCCGATTTAATCCAAATTTCCTGTCATACTCAGGGCCCAAAAAGTGAGAGAAATTAGTTTGCATTCAGGAAATCGGCAGGAATAAGATCGTTGACTTATTAAAAAAATTGATAATATTACAAAAGAAGACAAAAAACTTTTGAAAATAATTATAATTTGGTTTTTTGTATTTCTATTCTTTAGCGCTAAAAAGTCGGGTGGGGGGTCTCCGTGTTGAATATGTTGAGAGGAAAGCATTGATGGCGGGGTCCCAACCAGTTTCTAAGAGTATTTTACTGTTTTTTCTGATCTAATTACAGTCTTTTAAAAGCCGGTGAGGGGGGTGGGGAGACCAGCTGAATTGTGAAGTGCACAGCAGCTGTGAGCATCCCAGAATGATATAGAGAAAAATATAATACACTTCACTATAATTATAATAATTATTATTCTTTCATTACAACATATTACCAAATGCATTCATGAATTATTACTTTACTACATAGATTTCATAATTTACTTTTCTTTGTATGTTTTCATTTTCCAGGATCTCATGAAGCACATACGCTTTACATGCATGGATCCCAAGTACATTGAAGAAGTTATCCTGGAAGATGAAACATTCTGTCAGGTCCCAGAATGGGAAGACATTGCTGAGGCAGCTCTAGAAACAATCTACAATTCCAAACAGAAAAAAGCAAAACAAAATCTCGATAAACCAAGACAATCACCCTATGTTCTATACCTGATTGCCGAGCTGTTTGACTCCAAAGTTGAGACTTTCAACACTGAGACTGGTAGTTTCACTGAAGTGTCAAACATGACGGAAACATCTGGAACCGCACTTGTAGTTAACAACGAGCTTTATTTACTAGTGGGCGGTGGTCTAATGGTTGACCGATATGTACCCAAGAAGAACCATTGGGTACGTGTAGTCGATGGCAACAAAGAAAGTGAATATGTTGCTTGTGGGGGGCTAAACAGCATATTTGTCATAGGTGGTGGTAAGCGTGCAAAGTTTTTAAACCTGCCTACTAAATCTTGGCAACGTTTGCCTACTATGAGCATGCGTAGAAGTTACCATGCTGTTACTGTACTGCATAACAAGGTCTATGTCACAGGGGGAATTACACCGCCAGGTGAACAGTCAATTACATCCGTCGAATGCTACTGCACTGAATCCAAAAAGTGGGAACAGTGTGCACCAATGAATGTACCTCGATTTAGACATGAACTTGCAGTTCTGCATGACAGCATTTACGCCATTGGAGGCTGCGATAAACTGGGTTCATCTGCAAAATCAGTAGAAGTGTTCCAGCCAAAGGTTGAATGCTGGTCATTAGTAGCTTCTATGAGTCACCCTAGACGGGATTTTGCAGCTGGAGTGTTACAAGATAATATATTTGTTTTTGGCGGAGCAGGGACGCTTTCGGTGGAGAAGTATAATAGTGAGAATGACAAGTGGACTACAGCAGGTAGCTTGAACAAGAGATGGTGTAATTTTAGATGTGTTGTTTATCCTTTCATTCAAGTTAGACCAACAAAGACATGTGACTGGAAACATTTCCATGATTGATCAGCAAGTACCAAGTACAGTAAATTTGAAAAGATACCTTTAAAATATAACTATATTTATTTATATGTTTTGCTTTAGATACAGATCTACAACATGGCATTTGATATCATAAATAAAATATATAATTATATAGTTAAAGAGATTTTTTTCGAAGTGGGGGGGGGGGGGGGTGATGCTTGGTGTAACAGTTCTATTCAAAAGAATATGCAACATAAGATTTTGAAATAAGATATTTTATTTTCAGATATTTGCTTTGAGGTATCAGTATTTCATAGTCAATAAACAATGTTTTATATATTGTACATTCTGTCATGGCTATCAACATTTTATGTTGAAATTGTTATACTGATAATAATTTTTACAGCTGCTTTAGAACCAGCCTTGAAAGCAATAGGATGCGGGGTGGATTTAAAGAACAATTTAATGAACTCTATTGCTGAATATAAAAACGAACTTTAAATTACATTTCTGTAAATAGTTAACTTTTGTGTTAACATTAATTATTGAATTAAAGTTTTATAACCTTTAAAATGTATCATGATTTAAAATTCTAAAATCATATTATTGTGAAAAATGTTAAAACACTTTTTAAACCTTGCATGATATAGCAAATATTAACATTGGAAATATTTTTATAATGATTATTGTTATGACCAAGAGTTGCTTTGAAAAACATAATACTAAGAAAGAAATTTAAGATATGAAAAAAGCTAAATACAAAACATTTCATTGCCGTAATCAAGCCATAATAAAGTGAAAATGTTTGCAAGGGAAAAATGAATATATTATTACAACCAATAGACCTTCCCACAGCCATAACACAATAGATTCACAATGAGGCTGGAGTGTATGAAATACAGAGAATGAATGGATTTATACACTTCAACCTCAGTGTGTTACTTTTGATTCGTGACCAGTCAAGCGAATGTAGGGAAGGTCTATTGTTTTGATAAATGGTCTTGAAAAAATTTTGAACTCCTGATCATATTTACTACAATTTTTTCTGTAGTTTTGAAAATGAAGTTTTCTATGGACAGGTCTACTTACATGACACACCTAATGTATAGCATTGCATGGTCAAGAAAAATGGAATTTCAAGCATTCAATCTACTTACATTACTTTGAACATCTAATTTATATCATTGGTCAACAAAATTGTGGAATTCAATGCATTCATTCTACTTTATGATCAGTAGCAGAGATATTGTGTTGGATGTTCCTCACAACATTCAGAAATGTTGGCAACTTTGCAATGATGTCATCTGGTTCCCATTTACCACTCCTCAAGAGATGATTGATTGCATCACTGTTAATATGGATGTCAGTCTAAAGGAAAAAAATGAGCAGTAAACCATGAACTGGACAACAAGGATAAATTGATAACCAGGTTGATTTGAGACGTGACAGAAAATACAATGGACACAGCAATGGAAAACAGAAAGAAGATATTATGCATATTATGAACAAATGAAAGGATGGATGGATATATTGATGGATGGATAGATCAATGGATTGTTAATTGGAGTGAGAGAGGGAGAAAAATGTGGATGACTGGATGGATGGATGGATGGACAGACAGATGGATAGTTGAGTGAATAAGTGTCTAAGCAGACGAATGAAAATAAAATGAATGTGCTGATGAGTGAATGAAAGAGTACATGAATGAATAAGTAGAAGTGAGAAAAATCGAAATTTGGTGTCAGTGGAAATGCATTACTAATTGTTTTTCACAGGTATAAGGAGTAAAATAACGGCTTACTGTAATCGACGAAACGAAATGAGAACGAAATGAAAACGAAATGAAAACGAAATGAAAACGAAATGAAAATTAAAAAAATAACCTTGATAGAAATAAAGTCAAAAAGGAAAATAACGAAAATAAATGTTATGTTTATTCAGTTGACTGACAAAAATGGCGGCAATATGCTTACATCAGAATCACATCACGCTTTCGCTAGATTTCCCGTGCAAAAATAATACATACCCTCAAATAATATTCCCACAGAGTTCTATGAAAGGTCGATGATAGGTATGTAGGCATGCCATTCTTAATTTTGTACTATCATTGTTTGATTATCGTTCAAGACAACACGTGAGGCGACGGGACCACATGAAACAATCTCTCGCCGATAAACTTCACTTTTTCGCCGCTACAAACCACAACTGACGACCTAAACTATGCCATTACAATAGTACTTGCAAAATTGTAGGTTGTGGAATAGCAA
Source organism: Diadumene lineata (assembly GCA_918843875.1). Lineage (NCBI taxonomy): Eukaryota > Metazoa > Cnidaria > Anthozoa > Actiniaria > Diadumenidae > Diadumene > Diadumene lineata. The sequence goes on along the minus strand of OU974071.1, from coordinate 16,922,910 downwards.
AAGACATTAAAACAAGGGATAAAGTCCTCATTTCGTTTTCATTTCGTCGTTTACAGTACACTGTAAACAGAGAAACGAAATGAAAACGAAATGAATCCGCACCCCCTCAGTTTTATGATTATGCAATAAAAACAATTGTCAAGATTAGTTAGAAACGCTGCCGTGTCTCACATCAAACTATATAGACTTTATTTAAAAATACTTAACAATTACTTTTAGCTGGACAGCTAAATAAAGGCGCATTTGTTTTGACTCGGTGAACTGTAATACAAGCAACGACTAATAAGGCGGGAAACACGACTGTCCAACTTTTGTGAAAATGTTAGCGAATCCATTGCTGTAATTCATGTTAAACTAGACATACTTGCTTCAGGAAGCCTAAGCGATTCTTCTAAGCTGGGCAAATCGATATAACATCTATTTATTTTTCAATTTTGACAAATGTCTGACCATGATGATCGATCAGATGTGTCACTCTGGCCCTCGAAAATGCCATGGCCGATAAATCCACTTTTTCGCCGCTACAAACCACAACTGACGACCTAAAACTATGCCATGACAGTAGTACATCCACAATTGTAGGTTGTGGAGTAGCAAAATACATTAAAACAAGAGATAAAGTCCTCATTTCGTTTTCATTTCGTCGTTTACAGTACACTGTAAACAGAGAAACGAAATGAAAACGAAATGAATCTGCACCCCCACCTCCTTAGCAAATCCGGCACTTATACATTTGATTCACAAACAACTTTTTTTAAATAAACGTATTGAATAACGTAAATGATAGTGTGGAAATACAAAAAGGAACAGATGGGTGGATGGTTGGATGGATGGATGGATCGGGATGGATGGATGGATCGGGATGGATGAGTGGATAGTGAATAACAAAATAAAGTCGACATATATAAATGACACTTTGAACTTGTAAATAATATATTATCAGCGTTATTACATTTTTACATGTACCACTTCAAGAAATATATTAACAAAACAAACTTGGAACTAGAAAACGTAACAACTGAACTAGGTTAATCATTCACATTATTTATATTATTTACCTATTATTTATATTATTCGCATTATTTATGTTATTTACCGATTAACAGGTTAGCTCAGTTGGGAGAGCGTTGGCTGTTAACCGGGAGGCTGCGGGTTCGAACCCTCAACCGGACCATCACTCAGAGTCTTTAAATAATTGAGGAGAATGTTCTTCGATTTATAATTGTAAGGGTTCGCGTCTTCTCGGATAAGGACAATAAAACTGGAGGTCCCTTCTCGCCACACTACACATTAACCATTAACGGGGGGACGTAAAAGAACGACTGAGGACCCAGGTCACGACCATCCTCGGTGATAGGCCTACACTAATACATACTAATTACTAATCAACCTCATGCTTGTAAATCCGGATTACATACTATAAATATTAAAGATGGTAAAGCGCATTGAGACTGAGTGAAATGCGCTATATAAGCACCACATTACATTACATATTAATTATTATAATATCAATTATTATTAATTATAGTACATGACGTACTATATTTCCAGCAGTACTTTTTTACATGAGTAAACTTTACTCGTCTGTGAAACAAGTATAATGTAGTTACCTTTATTGCATAATCATAGAACTGAGGGGGTGGGGGTGCGGATTCATTTCGTTTTCATTTCGTCGTTTACAGTACACTGTAAACAGAGAAACGAAATGAAAACGAAATGAGGACTTTATCCCTTGTTTTAATGTCTTTTGCTATTCCACAACCTACAATTGTGGAAGTACTACTGTCATGGCATAGTTTAAGGTCGTCAGTTGTGGTTTGTAGCGGCGAAAAAGTGAAGTTTATCGGCGAGAGATTGTTTCATGTGTTGCCGTCGCCTCACGTGTTGTCTTGAACGATAATCAAAGAATGATAGTACAAAATTAAGAATGGCATGCCTACATACCTATCATCAACCTTTCATAGAACTCTGTGGGAATATTATTTGAGGGTATGTATTATTTTTGCATGGGAAATCTAGCGAAAGCGTGATGTGATTCTGATGTAAGCATATTGCCGCCATTTTTGTCAGTCAACTGAATAAACATAACATTTATTTTCGTTGTTTTCCTTTTTGACTTTATTTCTATCAAGGTTATTTTTTTAATTTTCATTTCGTTTTCATTTCGTTTTCATTTCGTTTTCATTTCGTTCTCATTTCGTTTTCATTTCGTTCTCATTTCGTTTCGTCGATTACAGTAAGCCTAAAATAACAATTGAATAAAGGGACTAGCCTGCTGAGAGTGACCTCCCTTACCTTTGCATCAAACTGTTCACCATCATTATCAGGGTCTATTTCTTGTTCTTCTGATATGACAATTGTGAAACTTTCTGGACCATCATCATAGCAATAAGAACGACGTGCACATCTTCTAAAATACAGCAAGCAAAAATCTTGTGGAACATCATTTGGTAATTTGACTTCTCCATCTTCTATCTTGATTCTGTCCAAGAACGTTTTAAGGATTCTTTCTTCATTTAACTCTTCTTCAATTTCTTGATCTGTTTTTGTCAAACTTGAAGAAACTAAACACATTAAATAGAGCAAACTATATCAGACACTGTTTTATGCTAATGGAATATTTCAAAATGGGATATTTCCGAGCCTAGGCAAACATTTCATTTCATTGAACACCAATAGATGTCCTCAACACACATTCTTTACTTACAGAGTCTGTTGGCACTAATTGTAAATACCATAATAATTAATTTATATACAAGGGCATGCTTTAAGACCTACGTGTTCGAATGTTCATACGGACATCCATTGACCTTGATGGTATTGCAATGCTGATTTTGGCTCTATGGTAGAAGTAATCACACAACAAGTATGGAACTGTGGTGCATTGTTCGTCAGGTTGGATGTCCACAAAATTATCCAGAAAATCCTTTGTTGGCTTCCCACTTGAGTCAAGAAAAATCTTGCATATTAAAAAAAAGGTTAATGACAAAGAATTTGATTCTCGATTTATAATCATACAACATAATCCACCATTTTGATCTAATATTCACACCATTATTTCACAGGTTTTTGCACAACATGTACAATTTAACTACTAATAAGATTAGTTAATTTTCTTACATGGCTAGTTACTAAAACAGTCAGTACTCTCCTGAATAAAGAGTGCCATAAGATTGTTGAGTGCACGCACTAAAAGTAATAATATATATATACAGCCAACTGCAGAAATTCTGTTGCCAAGAACATATATATATATATATATTTCTCACCGAAGAAATTATGGGATACCTCCCAATATATTTTTTTCGAGTTGCCCTGCATGAGTACTATCTGAAAAAAATATAGTGGTTGATATCCCATAATTTCTTCTTTGAAAAATATATATATTTATATATGTTCTGGGCGACAGAATTTTTGCAGTTGGCTGTATATATATATATATATATCGGTGTCTCATTCTTTTTTCACAAATGGGATACTAGAGAGGTTGATTTTGACAATGGGTAAGAATTTGAATAAGTAAAGGAAATCAAATCATACAAATTTATGTGTTCTCACTTAATTATGCAAAAGTTATATACTCTGGTAGCCATACCTTAACTCTGATTTTCTTACATGATGGTGTTATAAAAGTAATATCATATCTTGTATGAGGTGGAATATTATGGTCTACATTGCCTGATAATGCTTCCTCTAGTGCAGTCACCTCCATTTCTTTGATGGCGGAATCAAACAACATTTTCCACCCTGGTTTTTGGTTAAGATTTGCTTGAAAGTCGGTCAAAGAGAACTGATTGCCCTGATCAGCTGCAAATTAAAGCCAGCTTAAGTCATACATTTAGTGATGTCCTTAAGTTTACAAGTAGTACAAACAATTTTATGGTTTAAGAATGCAGTCATCTTTATTTCAGAATTAAAGTTCTTCATTCATTCACTCAATAGTTAATATCAATAGGCCATAGTCCATACAATTCCTTTGGTTTCAATCTATGGCACAGTTGAAAACGTTTTTATTTCATTCATGCATTCACTCATTTGACCTCTTTGGCATGTTGTGTCAAAGGGATTAATTGCCTAACTGACAGGCAAGGTGATTAAATTTCACTCATTAATTTATTAAGTCATCCTACCAGCAATAAAAAATGTACTCTAGCATTTACTCCAACAAACCTTCATCCACATCCCCCGTGATGAAAATATGTCCAAAATGAAGCCAAAAGTCTGACTTAGGAAATAAGACATCATCATTATCACCACTGTCATTGTCCCTTGACATGTCTTTAGTTGGTTTCTGTATTTGCTCAAGTACTTTCCTCATGATGTTTTTCAAAGCATCCATAATTTGTATTTCACCATTAGCAATCTAAAGATAAAAGCAGGAAAATGTGTAGTCTTGAGAAACATCATTACTGCATTCTTGAGAATAATCTGGTAGCATTTAAAATGTAGTCAAAACTATGCTATACACAAGCTACTTCAAATAACGTTGTCATCACCACAAGTCAAATGGTCATTCCAAGACCACTAGGGATGATGGGTAAAAGTCATGACAGCATGTGGAATGGCATCTTGGAGCCAGTCAAAACAATGAATATTGGACATTTGATTTTAATGGAGTGAACAGTCAGCAAATCAAGCCATAACTAAATGGTGTGAATTTCTTGTCAACTGGTGCAATAATTATGACAGTAATATTTATACCCATTCACTGAATCAAAAAATGGCGGACGATCTCAAGAACGAGGCTAGTCATCCGTCTTGATTTACAGTTCATCTTCGGCTATGTTGTATTTATGATAAAATAGTACAAAACTCATGAAAACCATTCTATTTGAAGTTAAACTACAATAATATAAGGATCAACACAAAACACGATCGACGTGCGATGACTGACTAGCCTCATTTCTGTGATATCGCTCCAGTATATAACCACGCCATCCGCCATATTTCGATTCGGTGTATAGTTCCTAGCAATCTTGGAATGGCCTGTTATAATTGCTTTTTTGTGATGACAACGTTATTTGAAATAGCAGCTATATATTATTGCAATAATATATATAAGGGATCTGACCCATTGATTAACAAGATGGGGGCTGGTGCAAAAAGGGGATGAACTCACATTTTTAAGGAAGACCAAATGAGGACTTTAAATTCCTTTTATTTAAAGAGGGGTCTTATTAGAAAAATCATGCATAGCTTTTTATGTTTGAAGCCTGCACAATAATTAATGGATAGTTCAAAATTCAAAAAAAACTATTTGAGAGACAGGCTGCTGTAACGTTTGTTCTTAGTTGCTCTTAGCAATAAATTCTATTTTGAGTCTGAAGCCCCAGAGTTCAAACAATAAATCCATGAAACACTAATTACTAAATAGTGCAAGATAGTGCTAGAGTGCACGCACTAAAAGTGTGCAACCGTTGTCACTATTTAGCAGTAAATAGCACTAATTAAACAAAGGAAAACAATAGAATTATCATAAAATAGCACTTATTAGTGGTATTTATGTTGCACACTTTTAGTGCGTGCATTCTAATTAAGCAAAAGAAAACAATAGAATTATCATAAAATTGTGCTATTCAGTATTACTAAAGTTTCATGGATTAATTGGTTGCACTCTATAGTAGGACATTTAGTAGCAACATCTCCATGTAATTGCACCTCACATAACCTCATGACATATACTATCAATGTATTATTCCTTTGATCAACCTTGTCACTTTCATCTTCATCCACCATGCTGATCTTGAAATAGTTTTCTTCTTGGCGCCAGTATGTTTTTGGACAATCAATTAGTTCTAGCATGTAACAGGGTGTTGCGCCAGTACCATCAACATAGTCAAATGTACGACAGGTGAAGTGTTTCTTTATTAAACATTGGTACAGGCAATCACACTTGAAATAAACATTGCAAAATAATTAATAAATGTGCATGAGTTTGATATAAAAATATGCATTTATTGATTTCTATTAAAGTTATTTTTAAATAAAGGATTCACAGATGCCTTCACAGAAGTGATTTTGTATTATTTAATTGTTCTTAAGCTAGGTAAATTGTTAATATATTAGAGTATATTAACAATTTATGTTCCCTGCTAGAAGAGTTTCATGTTACTTTGTGATTTCTGACGAGAAAAAGAGAGACTCTGCAGACTCGAGAAGCTTTGTTTGATATGCCGCCGTCCAGAACTGTGGACAAATAAAACCAATTTGATATCCGGTTTGACTGGAAATAAGCCGATTAGTAGCTACCAAATTAGGTAGCATTGCTGTGTGATATTTGAGCCCACTATATCACATGCATTATTGTTGCTTGGATACCGAAGAGTGTGTACAATAAGAAATCCATCCTCAAGTCGGCAAAGTCTCTTTTTTTCCTGTCAGGAATCACAATCTTGAGAGACTCTGCCAGCAGCCGGAACAATTCATGAAGTTACCTAAATAGAACAATTAATACTAAATTACTTCTGTGAAGCCATCTCAGCCAAATTACATCTAATTTAAATCTCACTTACTGCATTAGATTTCAATTTCTTGATTGCATCCTTGCATTGTTTATCTGTTCCACTGACAAAGATTTGACATTCACAGAGATTTATTGTTGCTCCAGTCTCATGTCTAACTCTTTGCAAGTTGCATCCGTTTTTGCCTATTACATATCCCATTGTGTTTTGTGGAATTTCAACTTTTCTTTTACCCTCTGTGCTGTTGGTCTTGAGAATAAATGAAATAAAACGAAAGGTTGAATAGAATAATGAATGGAAAGACGAATGATACAAATGTAAATGAATGAATATAAAGAATGAATGAATGGACAAATGAACAGTTTTATGAGCAAGTGACTGAATAAATGAAAATGTTGACTTCTTTAAAAAATACATAAACTTTGATATATAAAATTGATTTCAGGCTTTCTAACAGCAAAAAAAAAAAAAAACACTAACAATACCTTTTTAATCTGACCATTTTTATACTCCTCCTATAACGAGAAGAACAACATAACACAATATATAAGGGCAATTTGCCAAGGACAGTGAAGCAGTTTTGCGATTGAGGGGGGAGGGGGGCTAAGCTCAATTTCTTATCCACCTTCCCCACCCCTCTCCAAAATAAATTTAAAACATTATCATTATATCTTAGAAAATTGCAGGGGGTGGGGGGACTGTAGCACTCGCAGCTTTCATCAAGTAATCCTGTAAGGGATCATAACCCAGCTTGCATCCCATGTCCTCCCTTGTTAGTTTTTAGGCTTCCTGTGTAACACAAACCATTCAAGAGGAAGCTCAAAACTCAATCTTAATGTCAGGCAGATATTTTTAGACAATGTAAAGATGTGGCTTTAAATGGATATAATTATTCAAAAATTACAGACTAAAATTTCCAGGTTCATCTGATGACTATTATTTGACACTTACAATCAGACGTGTCGCTATGATTTCCCCTTCTGAAACTTCATTGTTATTTCCAGATATACTAACTGTATTTTTATTTCTATCAACAAACAAGTGTACTCTGCCTTTCGTAGCTTTCATCTCTCCTAAGCGTCTGATCATGAATTTTATCAGGCCATTATCTTTGGGTTCAGGAAGACGAAAGGTCTTTTTCACAGCTGAAACTAGAAAACAAATCCGTATTTAAAACATTTCAATTCGATAAATGACCATAATTATATTATATCGTACATAGTTAGTATCTACAAAACTAGATTCATAAAGAATTTCTACTTGACTATTCAATTAAGCAAGCAAAAAACGTCTAAAGCTAACATTTGTTCGTAGACACTTCCAAGAAATTATAAGCTATTTCAAAAAAAAAAAAATTATCCACTTAAATTCAAATTACATTAAATTATAACTGTGTCCTTACCTTTCCGGTTTGGATTAAACCTTTTATGATTGTTTGCAGCCATGTAGTTGTCGATTTTAGAGAAACTAAAATACAAAACACCGCGAACAACAACAAAAAATTCCCCGACTGTGACGATGTACCGCTGACCGAAAGTACAGAATTGGAAAAAGTAAAATGATTTGACAATGTTTTTCAGGTCTACATGCCGTTTTACTTCCATGACACAGGACTCCCACGGACCGGCTGGGGATTCCCCACAATTAACACAGAGATCCTAAAAAAATGTAAAACGGTAGTTTTCAGTACTCCTTGTTTATTTTGTGTCAAGAGTCGTTAAGGTAATTCCGTAGAAATAAAACTGCCCGATGAAATTTTTTTATACTCGTTCTAACACACAATTTTGAGAAACGCTTTCAGAAAATACAATAAAAAAGGGGGGTCACCGACTTCGTTTTTGTGCAATATGACGTCAAAGTTCATGCATTTTGGTGACTTGAGAACGTAAAGAAAAAAGGCAGAATAAAAACACAGTAATTTGTCTTTTAAGAGCAAAATTCGTGTTTTGTTCAAATTTCTGCACTTTATTTATAAAATAAATATGAACAGATGTATAAAAAACATGTGATCTTAAAAAAAATACCGACGAAATACCAACGTGCGCACGAGCTGCTAATTCATTCGAAAAAGTCCTAAGCGGAAAGTATTTTGGAAATTTCTCGCCGATGACCTATGCTCAATTTTAGATATATTTGATGTTATGTTGTAAAAAACAATTTTTTTCAAATAAAAACATAGGTCACCATGCTAGTTTGCGAAATATTGTGAAAAATATCGTCATTTTATTGTCAAAAAACAGGTTTTCCGAGAGAGGACTGGGTCGAGTTTCAAAATTATCGCGTTTTCTCGCTCGAAAATATCGCAATTATTCGATTTTTTTATTCAAAGTACTTTACAAACATAATTTGACTAAATCACATGATAAAAGTTCTGAAACCAAAAATCTTGAAACATGCGCAGAACTATGCGCAGTGCAAAACTACGGAATTACCTTAATCAGTACATTGCAATGTGTGCTTATAGTCGGTAAAATGATTTCAAAAATGGCAAACACGGAAAAAGCCAGACAGTACGTATTTCTCGAGAGTTCAGTTTCACAAAGATCTCTGGATAGCACAAAGTAGCACCTTTCAAATTGTATTTTTTAATCTATTGAAAGCAAATTATGTTTATAAATTTACGGCAAGGTAACGTTAAAATATATACATCCTGTCTCATTCAATCTCAATTTATAAACAGCACAGGCAGCCCAAGCTCATTATCTGTGTATCATTAAAGAGGTCTCATTATATACAAAAAAATGCCTTTTTTGTAACTTTCACCCAGATAATGAGCTTGGACTGCCTGTGTAAACAGAATCAAGTATTAGTACATTACTCAGTCACGCAACACTCGATAAGACATGAATAGCAGCATATTTTTGTCGGTTTGATTTTTGGCGCCGAAGTATCCCTACGTTCGAGCGCAACTATTTTCCTTTCTGTTTTAGCTTATTCCTTAAAATAATTATGTTTCTTGACTCTTATTGATTAGAAATTGATTTCTTACAAAATTTGAGCAAAAAACATTAGGTTTTTGTCGCTTTGAATTTGGCGCCAAAATGAAAAAAAAATTTCCGACGCGGAAGAACGCGGTGTTCATTCAACACTCACTTGAAAAATTTCATTGGTATTTTTGTTCATAATACTAGATCAAAATGTTAATGTCAATTCAGTATGATATGAATTGATAATTTATAAGTGATTAAGACAGTTTACTGCAATTAATTTCAGTAACAATGTGTAACTTATGTCTTAGGGAACAGAACAGCTAGGTTTTGTGCAATTTCATTTTGGTTGAGTTTAAATTGAACAACAACCCTCTCAAAAGCCTTAACACGAGATAATATAATATTGGTTTGATATATGTATACATGAATTAAAAAAGATTTCAAACTACGAGTTCTTTGTACTATAATACGCTTTGCATTTGGTCATGATCTTTTGATTCATGTGGTGGCTCCTAAAAGAGCCGTTGTTTTGTGTAAAGCAGTCAAACTGCTTAGGCGCTTTTCTTCTCGGCTTTCTTGGGCAGAAGGACGGCTTGGATGTTGGGAAGAACACCACCTTGAGCAATGGTGACTCCACCGAGAAGTTTGTTCAATTCCTCGTCGTTTCTTACGGCCAACTGCAAGTGGCGTGGGATGATTCTGGTCTTCTTGTTGTCTCTGGCAGCGTTACCAGCCAACTCAAGGATTTCAGCGCTCAGATACTCGAGGACAGCAGCCAAGTAGACTGGAGCACCGGCACCAACTCTTTGAGCATAGTTGCCCTTGCGAAGATGACGATGGATACGACCAACAGGGAATTGAAGCCCTGCACGGGATGATCGGGTCTTGGATTTGGTTCCCTTAGCTTTACCTTTACCACGGCCAGACATGATTAATTCTACGTTCAGTTGTACAATAGAAGATGTAAGGTTGAGAAATGTTTTGGTTTTTATAGCCAAAGCTTCGAGTGAATAGGATCGAAATCCACCAATCCACGTTGAGCTGGAGGTCAATAATTTCAATAGAAGGTCATTAACATGTTATTTCAACCAATCAGCTTTGTGGACTTGTGATCCGCATACTAATTAATCCTAAACCAGTTTGAGATAAATAAGAGTTTTCACGGAGTGAGTTATCATTTGATTTTGTATCAAGCAATCAACACTTGTCAAAGAAAATGCCTGCCAAAGTCGCTGGAAAGAAAGGTGAAAAGAAAGCCGGGAAGAAGGCCGCGATTGGAGACAAGAAGAAGAGAAACAGGAAAAGAAAGGAAACCTACTCCATCTACATCTACAAGGTCATGAAACAAGTCCATCCCGACACTGGTATCTCCAGCAAAGCCATGTTAATCATGAACTCCTTCGTCTCTGACGTGTTCGAGCGCATCGCTGGTGAAGCCTCGCGCCTTGCTCACTACAACAAGAAATCGACCATTACATCTCGCGAGATCCAAACCGCTGTTCGTCTTCTTCTGCCCGGTGAATTGGCCAAGCACGCCGTCAGTGAAGGCACCAAGGCCGTCACCAAGTACACCAGCAGCAAGTAAACAGTTTGACTGTTTGCTAAAACACACAACAACGGCTCTTTTAGGAGCCACCACATGTATCGAAAGATCATGACCAAATGCAAAGCGTATTATAGTACAAAGAACTCGTAGTTTGAAATCTTTTTTAATTCATGTATACATATATCAAACCAATATTATATTATCTCGTGTTAAGGCTTTTGAGAGGGTTGTTGTTCAATTTAAACTCAACCAAAATGAAATTGCACAAAACCTAGCTGTTCTGTTCCCTAAGACATAAGTTACACATTGTTACTGAAATTAATTGCAGTAAACTGTCTTAATCACTTATAAATTATCAATTCATATCATACTGAATTGACATTAACATTTTGATCTAGTATTATGAACAAAAATACCAATGAAATTTTTCAAGTGAGGGTTGAATGAACACCGCGTTCTTCCGCGTCGGTAATTTTTTTTTCATTTTGGCGCCAAATTCAAAGCGACAAAAACCTAATGTTTTTTGCTCACAAGAAATCAATTCCTAATCAATAAGTGTCAAGAAACATAATTATTTTAAGGAATAAGCTAAAACAGAAAGGAAAATAGTTGCGCTCGAACGTAGGGATACTTCGGCGCCAAAAATCAAACCGACAAAAATATGCTGCTAAGCGCCTAAGCAGTTTGACTGCTTTACACAAAACAACGGCTCTTTTAGGAGCCACCACATGAATCAAAAGATCATGACCAAATGCAAAGCGTATTATAGTACAAAGAACTCGTAGTTTGAAATCTTTTTTAATTCATGTATACATATATCAAACCAATATTATATTATCTCGTGTTAAGGCTTTTGAGAGGGTTGTTGTTCAATTTCACCACATGAATCAAAAGATCATGATCAGATGCTTTAGTAGTAAATGAAATCTCACAATAAATTCGTGCAAATTGTTGACATTGTTGACGACATGGAAAATATGTTCTCGATAACGATTTGTTTGATGTCTACGTTTTAGTACATGTATGGCTCAAAATTGATCCGTGAAACTAGTTGATTCAATTAATAGCAGTTTTGACGCAACATTCAACTTCATCGAAAATTTAGCTACCGCTTTGGCGCCAAAACCAAAGGAAAGGACAGTTGGGGCAACGTCAGTCTTCAAGGCCAGATCATATTCATAAAAAAATGTGAAAATCAATTTAATTTTCACTTTTAATGTTATTGTTACTGAACATCAATTTTCGACTCACATAGTTTGTTACAGCAATACAAATGCAGGAGGGCAATCAAAACTTGTATAAACTCGTGTATGGAGTGTGTTTATCAAGACTTTTACGATGTCAAATTATATGGCTATTTTAAAATTGTGTTTCACATCGTTTCATACTGCTGTTCTAAAATCATTTTATGTTTATTTTCAAAAGTCAAAGTATTTTATGCTATTCTATGATAAAAGGGCATGGATGTAATTTAAAAGCATTTTGTCATTGACTTTGTATCATTTGGTGGCTCCTAAAAGAGCCGTTGTTTCTATGAGATGAAAAGAAATCATCTAACCACCAAAACCGTACAGAGTACGTCCTTGGCGTTTCAAAGCGTAGACGACGTCCATGGCAGTAACGGTCTTTCTCTTGGCGTGCTCGGTGTAGGTGACAGCATCACGGATCACGTTCTCAAGGAAGACTTTGAGGACACCACGGGTCTCTTCGTAGATCAAGCCAGAAATACGCTTGACTCCACCACGACGAGCAAGACGACGAATGGCGGGCTTCGTAATACCTTGGATGTTGTCCCGAAGGATCTTACGATGACGCTTGGCGCCTCCTTTTCCTAGACCTTTTCCTCCTTTACCTCTTCCAGACATGGTTGTTTATATGAATTCAAACAGTAGAATGACGACTAGAGAAAAATATCTCAAACTTATTGAGCATAATCTTACCTCTGAGGAAAAGGTATAGAGACATGCTAATTGCCTTATGTCGTGACAATAACGCTTGACCTTATTCACATATCATTAATCAACATTTCGATCCTTGTTTACACGCAATTGTGTCAAATCACCCAACTACTAGCACGGTTTTCATAACTTTGAATTTACGCATTTGCATGAAAATACTTCAGAACGTAAGGTCTCGATGAGCATTTTCAATTTGAAACTTTTTAAGGGCATACATTTTTGAGAAAGTTATTGACAATTTAAAAAATAAAATTTTCAAGCTTAAAGTTTTATTTCAGTTTGTGAAACGGCGGGATCGAAAGTCAGCCAATCAAAACGCTACAGTTAATAATTGTCCAATCGCAATACATGATTTGATGTCCAATCACATCACAGAGCGCGTAATATAAAATTGAAGCGTTTGATTATTATATTTCTATCATTCTAGTTTTTACTAAGAACGATACTTGAAAGTTATGGCTCGTACTAAGCAAACTGCTCGTAAATCAACCGGTGGAAAAGCTCCCCGAAAACAACTCGCCACCAAGGCTGCACGTAAGAGTGCCCCAGCAACTGGTGGAGTCAAAAAACCACATCGTTACAGGCCCGGTACAGTCGCTCTTCGTGAGATCCGTCGTTACCAGAAGTCTACCGAGCTGTTGATCCGCAAGCTGCCCTTCCAGCGTCTTGTCCGTGAAATCGCTCAGGACTTCAAGACCGACTTGCGATTCCAGAGCTCAGCTGTGATGGCCCTTCAGGAGGCTAGCGAGGCATACTTGGTTGGTCTGTTTGAAGACACCAACTTGTGCGCCATTCACGCCAAGAGAGTCACCATCATGCCCAAGGACATTCAGCTTGCCCGCCGAATCCGTGGAGAGAGAGCTTAAACTTTTTCTCGACCAAATACAAATCAACGGCTCTTTTAGGAGCCACCACACAATGAAAAGTCAATAACAAAATGCTTTCAAAATCTACTTAACTTTCCATACCATCGTTCCATCAAATTATTTTCCTTGCGCATCAATTCCCCCTGAGAAATAGATTGAAACCTAACTCTTCCTTCTTTAATATTAAGCTCAAACATTCTTGTGCACAACATTTCCCTTCAAATCGATTTTCATTTTTGCATTTGAAATAAACTGTGACTCCGTAAAAGATAGAAAACAGCACAAAGGAAGTTTATTTTTAACGTAGGTTATTGGTTATACAAGAGTTGTTTTTGTGTTGCGTGAAGCGTATCATGAAATTTCTCAACCAAAAGCAAATGTAATGTCATCAACTTGCTTTTAAGCAAGAAACGTTTTTATATACAACGGTTCAATTTTTTTCAGTACAAGTAATCAATCAGGAATGTTTAGATATCAAGCGGCCTCTGGAGCGGTCTTGCCTTTTTAGGATAAAAGAAATGGCGGCCAAGAGAGAAGAAACCATGCCGACTTAACGTCGTTTCTTTTTGAACTTCCAAACTTTGGATTTTTACAAAATGTTAAGTTTTGGGTTAAGGAAAATAATTGATAAAATGTTTTCAAAATAAACAGATTTTAAATTTTCTTTTCAATCTAATCTATCTTGTGGAAATTTTACTGAAAATGGCGCAAAATGAAACACGGTTGTGACGCCGAAACACTGGTGGCATTGAGTTGCCGACATTGACACCGAACCACTGCAAATGTGTTGCATTTTCGACTTCAAAATGTCAGATTTTTCCCAAATATATACAAATTTCAGTCCATTTAGACAATTGCATTAAAATCATTAAACAGAGTTCATTTTCCCTTTTAAAATCTCCTGCAAGAATAAGTTAAAGTGATCAACATCTAACTGAATCTCTTTAAAACAATTCATACGTTTAAATATTTCACCACTAGTTTAATACTACCAAATAATCTCATGAAAACCAGTTAGAAAACACACAATCTAAATATTTCACGTACTTTTTAGAGCTATGTTTCATGGCCAGTCGAAAAGGACAAATCGGTGGCAAAATGGTAAACACAGTGCGACCGGCTCGGTGTTTTATAGTAACTTGTGCTTGTTGCTTGCAAAGAAAATCAAAATATTTCGATGAAATATGCTCATGGATCCTTCGTTCAATACAAATAGAATGAATGGAATAATAAAGAATTAGTTTCTATAACAAATGTCGCGGTTTTCCTTGCGCTAAATAGGTAATAGTAACAAACTTCTTGGTAACATATGATACCGAACTGCTAAGTTACTAACAAATCACCCTTTTTCCGAACATAGAAAATAGCAATACAGCTAAAAACATGAGGAATTAATTGTTTTGAGTTATGGAAAAAGTTTAGCTAAATTTTAAAGCTGACATCATTTTGAAACTTCGAAAAATAGTCGTTGAAAGTCATTCAACAAACACAATTTTCCATCCGCCATATTGTCACGACGCAAGGGGTCACTGTTTCCTCGGAGGTCCGAAGACGACTATAAATACACTCTACGCGCCAATTTGAATCATTCTTGAATTCGACTCGAAAGCGAACGATAGTTACCAATTTCAACACTAGAAAATGTCTGACGCAGCACCAAAGAAGGCAAAGAAGCCAGCCAAGCCAGCTGAGCATCCTAAGTACAGTGAAATGATCAAGGCAGCTTTGGGTGCCTTGAAAGATCGTACAGGATCTTCCCGCCAAGCCATCGAGAAATACATCAAAGCCAACTACAAGGTTGGAGACAAATGTGGACCACATCTGAGACTCGCTCTCAAGCGAATGTCTGCCAACGGAGACATTTTGCACTCCAAGGGTAAAGGTGCTTCTGGTTCGTTCAAACTTGCCAAGAAAGAAGAGAAACCAAAGAAGAAACCAGCAAAGAAACCCGCTGCCAAGAAGCCCGCCGCCAAAAAACCCGCCGCGAAAAAACCTGCTGCAAAGAAGGCAAAGAAATCACCCAAAAAGGCAGCAAAGTCTCCCAAGAAACCAGCTAAAAAGACACCAAAGAAAGCGAAGAAGCCTGCTGCTAAGCCTAAGCCAGCCAAGAAAGCAGCCGCCAAGCCAGCCGCCAAAAAAGCAGCAAAGAAGCCAGCAGCCAAGAAGGCAGCAAAGAAGTAAAGTGTTCAACACATGACAAAACAAAACAAACGGCTCTTTTAGGAGCCACCCAAATGACTGAAAAGTCAGATCACATATGCTTTAATCAAAAATGAATCATTCAGTGCAATCTGAATCGATATTCTGACAGAGAAAGGGAAATAACTAAGTAATCTCACATATTGTAGACTTGGGGTTTCACTAAATGTGTTCAATCAATATTAAGCGCAGTGGGTGAGATGTGTAAAATGGTTTTTCGTAATTGTTTTTATTATTGAAATAACCATTCATTTATCTACTTTTTTTTATACACATTTAATTTTACTTTTTTTATTTCTTTGTTTATTCATTTATTCATAACAATGCACCTACATTTACAGCCCATAAAAAATCCTTGCTTATGCCTTCATGGATAGTGTTTAACCATTCCTAACAGTGGATGACATGGTTTAAAACCACAGGCAGCCTAAGCTCATTATCTGTCAATATTTATAAAAATCATTTCAGTGTTAAAACTTGAATTAAATAATAGAAATCAAGGTCATTAAAGAAGTCTCAATAATTTTTACCATCCCCCATACTAAAAATGAATAATATCCCCATCTGACATCACACAGTCTGATGTTGGCATGGAAACCAGCAGTCAAAGCTCAGGGAATGGGGCATTACCAAGTTTTGGCTGAGTCGTATCAACCAAGTTAACTAATAATAATAATAATAATAATAATAATAATAATAATAATAATAGCTTTACTAAAAATTACACACAAGCATATTAATAAATGTAATTTTTCCAACAATATAAAAATTAATTCTAGGGAAGCAAGTGTGTCTCTCATGCATCAATTGTAAATAATAATAGTTTAGAAAAAAATATTATTAAGAAACAATCCATTTATTTTAATTTAATTTACTTACTTTATTCAGTTCTAGGTTATTATGTAAATAGAATAGTTTTATTTGAAGAGTGCAATAAAATGAAGATGGTATTAAAAAAGAAAAATACAATACTAATAATGTCTGATGTCTAATGATAATAATACACCTATTTCAAAAAACATTGTCGGTGAGAATGACGGATCGATTGTAGATATTCATTACTTTACATGACTCAGGGCCGTAACCAGAATTGTTACAGGAGGGTGCACATAAAAAATCCTGGATCATTGATGGGTTTCTTTCTCTAGTGGGTTCTTTTTACAGAGTAGCCAGCTTTCTTTTTAGTAGCTGGCATATTTTTCACAAAGTCGGTGACTGCAGTGCTTTTCAAAAAACCAGTAAAACCTGAAATACAATAATTGTTTATTGCTCTTATTGTGCTGTACAGTTGTTTTAAATGACTGTATTCTTGGTATTTTAGGTGATTATTCTAGTTTTGTGCTCTTGATTCCAAATCTAAGAACGAAATTCTTGCAATAAAAAATGGAGATGAATGAGCACATCTTTTGGCTTTTCTTGGGGGGTGCACGGACCAAAAACATTAAACCACTCTTAATATTCACTGGAATAGTACACAAGCTAAGAGACCTTTGACCTTTAGTTATTGTTACCAGTAATTGCTATATTTCATTATGACAAATTTATTGTTTCAACATTAAAAATCATGGTCGCTAGAGGGGAAACAGCATGTTTAATTCAATTAAAAATAGGCTAAAAATCTATGTATAATAAAAGAACAAAATATACATGTTCAAGTGCAAAGCAAAATGTGCTAGGGTAAACTATTTAGCCCAGATTAGATCTGTTCTTAATCATGTAAACAAAACATGACGTCATAGTGAAATAGGGCAATTAGACAAGAAATCAAATAAAAATAACAACAGGTGATTAGCATTAATTCATCATTGTACTACATTGAACTACCGGCATTCTCTGGGAATACTATCTCATATCGAAATTTTTAATCCATGTGGAGATTAGTGCTAATAGCACTTCAAAAGAAAGTAAACAAAGCATTCTGGTAGTTGTAGTATATGACACATAATGCAGATTGCCTATTGTATTGCCTCATTCATTACATTTGCCATTAACAGGGTTGAAGAATTACTGTGTAAGCTATTGTCATAGACAGCTGGGTAAAAGGTTTAGGATCCCAGTAGATCAACCTAAGAACTACTAATGCACCATCAAGGATTGTAATTTTGTCTGAATCTGTTCATGTCCTTGTTCAGCTTTGACATCTTTCAGTTTTCTTGGAGAAACTAGTAGAGATCTGGTGAGAATAAACAAATTACAATTTACCTGGAGGCTTCAGCAATTGAAACCAGAATTATGGTCAAGCCACAGGTAACCCAATCTTGCCACTTATCTCATAGTCTCCCTTGCATCCGTTTGCGGACTGATCGACAAAATTGCCAGTCTAGTGCTAGACTGGAGATTTTGTCGATCAGACTGCAAACGGATGCGAGGGAGACTACTTATCTCAAGGAATGAATGGGGATTTTTAATTAGGTCGAAAATAGTCCAATAAAATATCAATAAAGGTACGGCAACTCACATAAGGTGTCAGTCTGTTTATTTTTCACCTTGATAAGCAAGTTTGAGTGAATTTCACTAACATAAACCTTCCCCATGCATTTCTTGAGATAAGTGGCATGACTGGGTTACCTGTGGTCTAGCCACCAGCAACTTAAAACCAGCCCTGTGCATCATTATCTAGCAACTTAAGAAAAACATTGACAACACCAGTATGCAGCTGTGAAACTATACAGCTCTTTAAAGAAAAATTGTCAGATTACCACTTAACCAGAACTACTTCAAACGTGAAAGATGTCAAATATAAATACAATATAATAAAGAATAAGAGAAAATTATCACATACTCTTGATAAATACACATGAAACAGCTGAATGTTGAGTTCCTGCAAATTGTCACTAAATAGCTACTATTTCTTAGTATTTTATTGGTATGCTGTGGTGTGGTATGGCATATAGTTCCTTTTTATGGACGGACCATTAGATATTTGAGGGGGGTTGGGCAAAAACCAAAAACAATATAGAGCAAAGCCTTAAACAGAGAAAAAAATATCCTGTACCAGCAGATGTGCTAATAGAAATATGGTGCAAAGAGCAAGAAAATATCCTGCACATTGCCATCACATGGGAAAAAAATATCCTGAAAAAAAATTGGCCAACCCCTCCCCCCTCTTCAAATATCTAATGGTCCGTCCCTTATCAAGGAGGAGTCTTTAATTCCAGGGCCATAACCAAGTAGGTGCAAAGAGAGTTCAAGTAAAAAGTAAAAAGGTCCACTCCCGTCCATTTCCATTTTTTCACAGAGAATTTAGCCTTGGATTTGGATCAAGTGCACAAAACTACAATAACCCCTGAAAATGCAAAGAATCAAGTCATTCAAAACAACTGTAAAACGCAAAAAGAGCAATAAATTGTGATACGGGTTTTCGTGAGTTTTTGAAAAGCACGCCGACTATTAAAAAGGGCTATTTTAATTTGGTCCAGGATTTTTTGATGGGCACCCCCCTTGTAAAAGTTCTGGTTACGGCCCTGAATTCATGCCTGAAAAAGTAAATACACACACGTCAGAATACAGTGAGTAGCTCGAAGAGCGTATTAGGATACAGATCAATATAAAAACAGTTTTTTTCGTTTGATTATGAAAAGATTAACTGAAAACGTATAAAATTCAAACTATCAAAACTAAAAAAACTAACACTTGAAAATTGATTAAAAGTATTTTTTCTATTTTTTTCTTACCTCAACGGTTCTTATTGACTATTTTGCCAGTATTTCTATTTGTGTATTTGTAGATTTAAGAGAAATTCAAATGACAAAATACACCGAACCACAACCGGCAACCAGTTCCCCACATTTCCAGGACTGTCATGATAAACCGCTGACCGATAGTAGCACAGGCTTAGGTGTACGTAGTTGAACAATGAATCAGAGAATGTTTTAGCTGGAAATTGTTTCTGGTCTATTAGAAGTCACGTGATTTTAAAGGGTGATACAGTCGGTTGATGTATTGAACTGCAAGTAAAAAATGATGGAAGATGATTTTTGAACAACCTTTTATAAAACACGATTACACAGGATACCCAACGATCCGGGAATTCACAGGAACCAATGGACAGTTGTTTCTTTAGGAATTCATTTGTGTGCGTTGTAAGAGGGCGGTACTGAAAATAATCAAAACCAAGACAAGGCTAGAGAAGACATATTTCACGACAACATGGACCATATACCATATCGTTGTTTTGTTCCGGTAACATGGACCAACATAGTACCCAGAGCCCGTGTTTTCTTGCCGTCAACTGCAAAGAACGAGGACTCTGGCAAAATTTGATACCAGAGGCCATATTTTCTGGTTCCCGTTTGTAGTTGATTATGATGATGATAAACGTAATTACCGTGTCGAGAAAATTTAGCTAATTGAGGACACAACAAAAAAATTGGAAAAGGAAAAAGCAGAGAAAAATAGTAGTGATATTGTATACTACACTAGTTGATATGTATGGATACGCATAGACCCTTTGGTAGCGTTTTAATCTTTTATTATCTCTTTGGACGTCATTTTGAGGACATTACTAGGTGGGTCAGGGTGGGTGCTCTAGTTCCTTCTGCCCCCCTTCCCCAACCCCCCGCTCCGGCACCCTGAGGGAAACCTTGTTATTCTGTCTCAAGGACGTTAAATAAATAGATTACAATTGTTAACAGTGTTGAAAGGATTTTTTATTTTGCTAAAATATATATCAACACTAGTTATTCAATTTTATATTTTATTTCTTATTTAATTTTCAATTATAATTATCCCTCCCACTTGTAGCGCTCTCGCCGATTCAGATTATTTCAGGTCTTTTCATTGAATTCCATTCCATCCTCTCCTTCTCTTCCCTTCCCTTCCCTTCCCTTCCCTTCCCTTCCCTTCCCTTCCCTTCCCTTCCCTTCCCTTCCCTTCCCTTCCCTTCCCTTCCCTTCCCTTCCCTTCCCTACACTTCACTTCACTTCCCTTCCCTTCCCTTTTCTTTCCTTCCCTTCCCTTCCGTTCTCTTCTCTTCTCTTCCCATTTCCATTTCCATTCCCGATTCTATTCTATTATATTCTATTTCATCCATTCTATTTCTTTTTTCTGAATAAAATCAAATATTTAGGAAATGCCAGACTGCTGTGTTCTCAAGAGCCTGCAAGTCAACAGGTCTTGTGGCAACCAGTTGATCAAAACAAAAACAAAAAAACAACGCAAGGCAAGGATGGAGCTTAAATTTGTCATAACAGAAAACCTTGATGGTAATGAATGATTACCATGCATTGATGAACTAAAATATCTTGAACATGCACAGGGGGAAATAATTTACAGACACATAACTGAGTTTCATACATTGTCTTCTTCAAGATCTTCTGGAGCTTCTGGAGCCGAGATGTTTTGCTGCAGATCCCCCAAAACATTTAAAAATGTTGTCAGATTCTCAGTGTTGATAATTTGCTCTGGCTTCCATTCTCCACTTGTTAAGAGTTTGTCCCACTTGTCATTGTGAAGATGAATATCTGTCTAAAGGAAACAATGATACTGCTGTTAAAATGAGTCTCCCGACACTCGCATCCGCCATGTGCATCCTCAATCAATCACTCATTTTTATGTATAGCAGTATTTATAAATAGATCAGAGCACAAATATTTTTACCACCATCCAGCGGCAGCGGGAAATAATATTTTCCTTTCTGTTTTTATTTATTCGTTAAAAAAAGTTGTTTCTTGATTCTTATTTATTATGAATTGATTTCTTATAAAATTATTGAGAGCAGACATGTATAACCAAGGTTTTTGTTAGTCTCCAACCAAAGGGCTTTAGTGCGCCCGCGATAGGCTGGAGTACGTTTTTATCCGCTTGAATTTGGTCCAAAACGTAAAAAAATTACCGCCGCGGAACGACCCGGCGTGTTCATAACACTGAAGCAAAATATTAATGTCGATAATTCCGGATGTAACACAGGCTAGTGTGATATGAATGGATAAAGTGAGAGAGAATGTTCACTGTGATTCACTTCAGTCAAATTGTGGAGTCAAAAAATGTGTGACAGTGTCACTTTGACCATAAGTTGGTAAATTGTTTAAAACACATTTCGTTAGTTTATTAGTATTTCATTCATATATTTGAGGGGATGTTTTATATATTTTGCATCGTTTTGATTACTACTAAGGCAGTTATTCTTGTCATTTTCTCACGGAACAAGTAACGTAATGTTTACGTTGCGAACGTAGTTTCCGTTGCGTGTTTAATCTATTCTATTATCGGATTATAATCAAGGTGTGTCACGTAGGAGTGATACTACATCTAATTTTGTCACATCCCGTTACGTAGCATTTACGGGCACGTACTATTGTTATATTTTCACTATAAATATAGCCGTAAAATAGCGTTTTAATCGGAGTACAACCTGAGGAGTACAACCTGAGGAGTAAAACATGAGGAGTTGACCACGAAGCAACCATGTAGCGAATCATGTAGTAAGTTACAGCGTTCTACCAGTGTGGTTATGGCTTTGGATGCATGTTAACGTGGCTCTTCGATGGCATGTCAACAAGCAGTTGTGAGGTTTGCTCCCCGGACGGTGTTCCGTAAATGCTATGCCTAGTTTCGTATTTTAGTTTTGTATTTTAGTTTTGTATTTTAGTTTTGAGTTGTTCTCCCTATATTTCGTTTTTAGTTAGCAACTATTCTCGTTTCTAGTTATTTAGCCACGCTAGTTCGATTTCGTTATTGTAGATGTGTTTTGTAAGGTTTTCTTAATAAATTCGTTGTAAGACCATTCCTTGCATCCAGTATTCGTTCCCATCACTCTTTTAGTTTGTACCGCTCGCATTCTAATTCTTGTATCTTCTTGGCGTAAGTTTAGCTATGTCCTTAGGCGCACTTTGCCTGTGGCCTTTTATTATCGCTTATGCATTTATTTGCATGTAAATATATATTTTTTGTAGTAGCCGGGAGATTCGCTCGGTTGTGCGTTTCCCACCGGTTACAAATGTAACACAGACTAGAATTCAACGAACAGAAACAGCTGGATTTCGTGTCAAGTTCAACGTAGTTTTCAGTTCAAAAACTCAAAAACCTTTTCTGCGTTTGACTACTAAATATGACATACAAAATAAGAGAGAATAATATTGGTTTGAAATGTGTAGATGGCCATATGTTTTGATAATGGATGATTTATTGTTTAGCGAAGTTAAAGTAGGTAGTGTGTATTATATTGTATGAATTTAACGAAATCTACACAGTAAATTCTTTGCAGTATAATCGCTAAGCATTTGGTTATGATCTTTCGATACATGTGGTGGCTCCTAAAAGAGCCGTTGTTGTGTGTTTTAGCAAACAGTCAAACTGTTTACTTGCTGCTGGTGTACTTGGTGACGGCCTTGGTGCCTTCACTGACGGCGTGCTTGGCTAATTCACCGGGCAGAAGAAGACGAACAGCGGTTTGGATCTCGCGAGATGTAATGGTCGATTTCTTGTTGTAGTGAGCAAGGCGGGAGGCTTCACCAGCGATGCGCTCGAACACATCAGAGACGAAGGAGTTCATGATTAACATGGCTTTGCTGGAGATACCAGTGTCGGGATGGACTTGCTTCATCACCTTGTAGATGTAGATGGAGTAGGTTTCCTTTCTTCTCCTGTTTCTCTTCTTCTTGTCTCCAAGCGCGGCCTTCTTCCCGGCTTTCTTTTCACCTTTCTTTCCAGCGACTTTGGCAGGCATTTTCTTTTTTTTTTTTTCATTTTCTCATTGTGGGAAAACTCCTATTTATGTCAAACTTGTTTAGGATTAATTAGTATGCGGATCACAAGTCCACAAAGCTGATTGGTTGAAATAACATGTAAATGACCTGCTATTGAAATTGTTGACCTCCAGCTCAACGTGGATTGGTGGATTTCGATCCTATTCACTCGAAGCTTTGGCTATAAAAACCAAAACATTTCTCAACCTTACATCTTCTATTGTACAACTGAACGTAGAATTAATCATGTCTGGCCGTGGTAAAGGTAAAGCTAAGGGAACCAAATCCAAGACCCGATCATCCCGTGCAGGGCTTCAATTCCCTGTTGGTCGTATCCATCGTCATCTTCGCAAGGGCAACTATGCTCAAAGAGTTGGTGCCGGTGCTCCAGTCTACTTGGCTGCTGTCCTCGAGTATCTGAGCGCTGAAATCCTTGAGTTGGCTGGTAACGCTGCCAGAGACAACAAGAAGACCAGAATCATCCCACGTCACTTGCAGTTGGCCGTAAGAAACGACGAAGAATTGAACAAACTTCTCGGTGGAGTCACCATTGCTCAAGGTGGTGTTCTTCCCAACATCCAAGCCGTCCTTCTGCCCAAGAAAGCCGAGAAGAAAAGCGCTTAAGCAGTTTGACTGCTTTACACAAAACAACGGCTCTTTTAGGAGCCACCACATGAATCGAAAGATCATGACCAGATGCTTTAGTAGTAAATGAAATCCCACAATAAAATACGTCGCAAAATTTGTAAACGCTATTCGTGCAAACATGCAAATTGTTGACATTAGTGTTGATGTTTATATGTTGTAGTGAAAGAAATATTACAAATACAACATGGAAAATATGTTCTCGATCACGACTTGTTCGATGTCTACGTTTTAGTACGTGTATGGCGCAAAATTGAACCGTGAAACTAGTTGATTCAATGGCAGTTTTGACGCAATATTCCACTTCATCGAAAATTTAGCTACGGCTTTGGCGCCAAAATCAAAAGAAAGGACAATTGGGGCAACGTCAGTCTTCAAGGCCAGATCAAAATCATAAAAAAATGTGAAAATCAATTTAATTTTCACTTTTAATGTTATTGTTACTGAACTATTTACAATATCAATTTTCGACTCACATAGTGTGTTATAGCAATACAAATGCAGGAGGGTAATCAAAACTTGTATAAACTTGTGTATGGAGTGGGTTTATCAAGACTTTTACGATGTTAGATTATATGGCTATTAATTGTGTTTCATATCGTTTCATACTGCTGTTCTAAAATCATTGTGTTTATTTTAAAAAGTCAAAGTATTTCATGCTATTCTATGATAAAAGAAAATGAATGTAATTTAAAAGCATTTTGTCATTGACTTTGTATCATTTGGTGGCTCCTAAAAGAGCCGTTGTTTCTATGAGATGAGAAGATTATCATCTAACCACCAAAACCGTACAGAGTACGTCCTTGGCGTTTCAAAGCGTAGACGACGTCCATGGCAGTGACGGTCTTTCTCTTGGCGTGCTCGGTGTAGGTGACAGCATCACGGATCACGTTCTCAAGGAAGACTTTGAGGACACCACGGGTCTCTTCGTAGATCAAGCCAGAAATACGCTTGACTCCACCACGACGAGCAAGACGACGAATGGCGGGCTTCGTGATACCTTGGATGTTGTCCCGAAGGATCTTACGATGACGCTTGGCGCCTCCTTTTCCTAGACCTTTTCCTCCTTTACCTCTTCCAGACATGGTTGTTTATATGAATTCAAACAGTAGAATGACGACTAGAGAAAAATATCTCAAACTTATTGAGCATAATCTTACCTCTGAGGAAAAGGTAAAGAGACATGCTAATTGGCTTATGTCGTGACAATTACGCTTGACCTTATTCGCATATCATTAATCATCATTTCGATCCTTGTTTACACGCAATTGTGTCAAATCACCCAACTACTAGCACGGTTTTCATAACTTTGAATTTACGCATTCGCATGAAAATACTTCAGAACGGTAGGTCTCGATGAGCATTTTCAATTTGCAACTTTTTGAGGACATACATTTTTGAGAAAGTGATCGACAATTCAAAAAATAAAATTTTCAAGCTTAAAGTTTTATTTCAGTTTGTGAAATGGCGGGATCGAAAGTCGGCCAATCAAAACGCTACAGTTAATAATTGTCCAATAGCGATACAAGTTTTGATGTCCAATCACAGCACAGCGCGCTCAATATAAAATTGAAACGTTTGATTATTATATTTCTATCAGTCTAGTTTTTACTAAGCACAATATTCTAAAGTCATGGCACGTACTAAGCAAACTGCTCGTAAATCAACCGGTGGAAAAGCTCCCCGAAAACAACTCGCCACAAAGGCTGCACGTAAGAGTGCCCCAGCAACTGGTGGAGTCAAGAAACCACATCGTTACAGGCCCGGTACAGTCGCTCTTCGTGAGATCCGTCGTTACCAGAAGTCTACCGAGCTGTTGATCCGCAAGCTGCCCTTCCAGCGTCTTGTCCGTGAAATCGCTCAGGACTTCAAGACCGACTTGCGATTCCAGAGCTCAGCTGTGATGGCCCTTCAGGAGGCTAGCGAGGCATACTTGGTTGGTCTGTTTGAAGACACCAACTTGTGCGCCATTCACGCCAAGAGAGTCACCATCATGCCCAAGGACATTCAGCTTGCCCGCCGAATCCGTGGAGAGAGAGCTTAAACTGGTTCTCAACCAAATATATATCAACGGCTCTTTTAAGAGCCACCACACAATAAAAAGTCAACAACCATATGCTTTCAAATTCCACTAAACTTCCCGTACCATCGTTCTATCTAGTTATTTTCCTTACGCATCTCATATTAACACATACTTAAGAACTTTAGGGTTCACCTACTGAAAGTGTTAATAGAAGTATTTAACTGAAAAATCCATGTTACGCATGAGCTTTCGTATAATCAGATACGTACAACATCTTCCTTTAAATTCAAAACTTCAAATGCAAAACAGTTGTGAATATGAGATAACTCAACCAAAATCAAATGTTTCCCTTGAAGGAAGCAACATTTTTTACATAAATTTGTATCAATTGTTCAATAAGCAGGGATATTTTTAAGAACATTTTCTTTTTTTTTGAATTTCAAGCGGTCTCTGGAGCGGTCTTGCCTTTTCAGCATAAAAGAAATGGCGGCAAAGAGATGAAACACCATGCCGACATAATGTGTGTGGTTTTTTTTTTTTTTTTTTTTTTTTTCAACTTCCAAACTTTGGATTTTTGCACACTAATACGTTTTAGTTAATACAAATAATTGATAAATTCTTTTGGAAAAAATGACTTTATATATTCTTTTTAACTTAATGTATCTTGTGGGCATTTCAATAAAGAAATGCATGGCGAAAAATAAAAACGGTTCAGTTCTGATAACGAAACAATGGTGACATTGACGTGCCGACAGCGACACCAAAATTTGCACATGTGTTGTCTTTTCGGCTTCACAATTGTTATTTTTTTCGCAAATATCACCTCTCACCACTTTTCAACGCCTCAAAACTTTCTCATGCAAACCAGTTAAAAAACACATAATCTAAATATTTTCACGTATTTTTTAGACCTATTTTGAATGGGCAGTCGAAAAGTATATTGAAAGCGGTGGCAAAGTAAACACAGTTTGACGTGTCTTATAGTAACTTGTGCTTGTTGGCTGCAAAGAAAATCAAAATATTTCAATGAAATTTGCTCATGGAGTCTTCTTTCGATACAAATATAATGAATGGAATGATAGAGAGTTAGTTTGTATAACAAATGCCGCGGTTTTCCTTGCGCTAAATAGGTAATAGTAACAAACTTCTTGGTAACATATGATACCGAACTGCTAAGTTACTCACAAATCACACTTTTTCCGAACACAGAAAATAGAAATACCGCTAACAACATGAGGAATTAATTTTTTTGAGTTTTGGAATAATTCTAGCTGAATTTGAAAGCTGACATAATTTTATAATATCGAAAAACAGTCGTTGAAAGTCATTCAACAAACACAATCTGCTGTCCGCCATGTTGTCACGACGCAAGGGGTCGCTGTTTCCTCGGAGGTCCGAAAACGTCTATAAATACACTCTACGCGCCAAATTGAAACATTCTTCAATTCGACTGGAAAGCGAACGATAGTTACCAATTTCACAACTAGAAAATGTCTGACGCAGCACTAAAGAAGGCAAAGAAGCCAGCCAAGCCAGCTGAGCATCCTAAGTACAGCGAAATGATCAAGTCAGCTTTGGGTGCCTTGAAAGATCGTACAGGATCTTCCCGCCAAGCCATCGAGAAATACATCAAAGCCAACTACAAGGTTGGAGACAAATGTGGACCACATCTGAGACTCGCTCTCAAGCGTATGTCTGCCAACGGAGACATTCTTCACTCCAAGGGTAAAGGTGCTTCTGGTTCGTTCAAACTTGCCAAGAAAGAAGAGAAACCAAAGAAGAAACCAGCAAAGAAACCCGCTGCAAAGAAGCCCGCCGCCAAGAAACCCGTCGCGAAAAAACCTGCAGCAAAGAAGGCAAAGAAATCACCCAAAAAGGCAGCAAAGTCTCCCAAGAAACCAGCTAAAAAGACACCAAAGAAAGCCAAGAAACCCGCTGCTAAGCCTAAGCCAGCCAAGAAAGCAGCCGCCAAGAAGCCAGCCGCCAAAAAAGCAGCAAAGAAGCCAGCAGCCAAGAAGGCAGCAAAGAAGTAAAGTGTCCAATACTGCGACCAACAAAACAAACGGCTCTTTTAGGAGCCACCCAAATGACTGAAAAGTCAGATCCCATATGCTTTAACTAACAATGAATCATTCAATGTAATGCAATACTCGTGTATCTGAATCGATATTCTTACAGAGAAAGGGAAATAACTAAGTAATCTATTAACATATTGCAGACTTGAGGCTTCACTAAATGTGAAAACTCTCGTTATGGCAGACATCCTAGGGACCCTAACTTGGTGTCCATAACAGAGAGACTACGCAATAGCGAGAGTTGGTTTCATAGATTTCTTGTTTGTACAAACTATGATTTCTTTGACACGGGGATTGATCTGCTGTCCGTAATACCGAGGTGTCCGTAATACCGGGGTGTCCATAATAGACTGTATTTAGAATTTTCTTGATAGAGAATCAATTTCAAGAATAACCGCTATGGATGAGATGTGTAAAAGTGCTTCCGTAATTGTTATATATTATTGAAATAATTATTCATTTTATTTACTTATCTCCTTATTTTTCATTCATTCATTTATCTATTTATTTGTTTGTTTATGCATTCATTAATAAGTATTGATGCAGATTATTTTTGTTATTTATGAAAGATTTAATTAAATAGCATTCATGAATTTTGTAAACAGCATACAACAAATTCTTTTGCTTATGCCTTCATTGATAGTGTTTTAGGATTTACTTTTTATCATAATTTGAATATAATAATTTTCATAATTTTTTAAGCAGTTTTTCGATATATTTATTATAATTACTTTAATCATAGAGTGAAAGGGATTACTTTAATCAAAGGTAATAATTAACTATGCTTTAATATGTATATATATATTTTATTGTTTTTAATATGATTCATAAACTAGTTATAGTTGTAAATTAAATTGATATATTTTTATGTTTCAGTGCAAATCAAAGATAATTGATAATTGTGCTCTATAAACTTAATAAATTTTTATTAATTAGTATTGTTGAATGTGTTTATAACCATTTCTAAGAGTGGATGGACTGAATCCAGGTAGAATTAATGACAAAGTTCATTGATTGTCTCAGTGATTATGTCCCGGTCTGATATTGATAATAATAATTAGATTATTGACAAAAGGGATTGGCAATAATGAAGATTGAAAAACTTAATAATGCAATTTTAATAATAATGTCTGTCCTCAAAAGATGTAGTCTCCTTCACAGCCGCTTTTAGTGTAGGGCTTCCTGTGTCGTCCGACACTAAAAGCGCTGCTGCAGAAGGAGACGTCTACCAAAGATGAAAAAATATATTTTGTCAGCTTATATAATCATTGAAATGGGAATTTTATGCAATCAATCATCACCTCTGCCATTAACAGGGTCAACACATTTCTGTTTATATTGTTGGCATAAACATGGCAAGCCTATTAGGCTCCAAGCAGAAGATCCTCACTTCCAAATACTAATTAGATGCATTTCATAGGTTAAACCAAGTATATAATTTACCTTTTTTAAGCCATTGTCGCCACCAGTAATTACATTCATTTCTTCCTCGTCTGAGACAGTTATACTAAATGTTTCCTCTTCTTTTTTATAGCCATATGATCGGCGGTAGCATTTACGATAAAAATGCAGTGAGAACCCCTCTGGCAGATCTTCAGATGGAAATACTAATTTGCCATCAATGATTTGAATTTTGTCCAAGTAAACTTTCAGAATCTGTTCATGTTCTTGTTCAGCTTTGACATCTTCCATTTTTCTTTGAGAAACTAGTAAAAATTAGAAGAAAAAAAATTAAGACACTACTCTAGTGATGCATTGTGTAGCAACAAGAAAATTGAAACCAGTCCTCTGCACCATTAGTCCAGTCAATCTACGCATATTTGATGGGTTTGCTCAAACAAATTGCAACAGAATTGTTTTCAGAGCTAAACTGCTCAGTACTGCCCACTTACTAACATACTAAAAATCCCCCAAAATCCCAGTGGTGGAACATGTCGAAATTGAGGGTTGAAGTTTCTATTTAATAACACAGGAAACCCGTCCAATCCACAGGAAGCCCGATGAAACAAAAAGTATTTTCTTTCTCTAAAATAACAGTTTTATTTCATGATTTTTGTGTTGATACAATAATTGTACTTAGAAATATCCAATTTGCGCCTGTTTTATTGTTTGTTTGTTTGTTTTGCCAATAATTTTAAGGAAAACGTAATAAAGAGAAACTGTTACCAAAATGTAGGAAGGAACGCCTTTCAGATTTCGTCGTGCAGTCCTGTAAAAGTTCTGTAAGTGTAGCGTTTTTCTGCAATTTTTCATTTTTGCCTTGTTGAAAATGACATTTGAAATTACATAGTAGCTATCAAAGGTAAGGGAACGTAATATTTATTAAATTTGACGAAATCAGTAAAAAATTATAATATAATTCCAGGGCCGTAAACAGAACTTTTACATGGGGGTGCACATATAAAAACCTGGACCACTGATGTTTTTTTGGTAGCCTTTTTGTATTAGAAGCTGTCGTTTTTTTCACACTGAAGTCGGCGTGCTTTTCAAAAACCCGTATTAAAATTTATTGCTTATATTTACTGTTCTTTTGAATGACTTTACTTTTTGTATATAAAAAAATGGAGATGGTGAGCGGACCTTTTGGCCTTTCTTGGGGGGTGCACGTGCACCCTGTGCACCCCCCTTGGTTACGGGCCTGTAATTCACTGATGGCATTTTAGCCGGAAAAACGTTTGTTTTGAGAGTTCGGTTTCTGGATCGGTTGACTATCCAAATAGATTTAGTTCAGTTTGATAATATAAACAACAAATAAATAGACAAGTGGGTTTTATAAGTAGAGCACATTGAGAATGACTGGCATCCTGAAGAAGTTTATCAAAACAGAGCGGACAGGAAACTAGAATCTCCACCTTACTTTCTGTTACCTTACTTTGACTGTGCAGGGCAAATTTTGTATCTGAAATTGGCTTACATTTACCTGCAAATGATGCAAGACCTTGTCCGCAGTGAGTACCCTGATGTGTTTCCTAGTTTTAAAGACTGGTTACATGTTGTGCGAAGAAGTGATTGTTTTCTGACAAAGAAGTTCACTGACTCTGATGATGACTACAGCACAGGCAGTTGAAACATCAGTCACACCAAACAGTCCTTCTAGGCACTACTTCCGGCCGAAACGGATCATGATAATTTTGTTATTTCAACAAATATCACTTTATGATACAATCTTTGGTTCGACTACGTATATATTACATTATTAAACAAGCTTTCGGAGAGTATCTTCCATCATCAGGGTTTGAAAATAATAAAGTCGAGAGCGAGATAAATTAAAACTTATAGGACACTGTAACTAAGATAAAAAAACAACACTGAAAGTAAAACGGTTAAATATGCGCGCGTACAAGATGCGTGCCGAATTGAAGCGTAATTGAATAAATGATTTACAAGTAATAATTGAAACAACACGGAAAAATATGATATATTATTGAACAAATACATAAATAAAACTATTACTTATTAATTAATGCTACATAATTCTGAGGAAAAATAAGTCCATGGTTTCTTTCTTTTTCTTTCTCAAATACATAAATAAAACTATTACTTATTAATTAATGCTACATAATTCTGAGGAAAAATAAGTCCATGGTCTCTTTCTTTTTTTTTTTTTTTTTTTTTTAATTAACCACGCCTCTAGAGAATTTCTTTTTTTCCACCTAATTTTCTTCTTGCACCAGGACTTTTTGTCATGACATCTACTGGGACCACCATTTTATTTTGTGCTGGCGTTAATTTGCAAAACAAAACTGAATAGGCTGCATATGTTAACATGTTCCCCAGTCGTCTTTCTCTTAAGAATAGGGTTTTAGTGGGATTGTTAACAGACTTAAAATAGCCTGGTTTCTAAAAATAGCATGAGCGTGGTTCCTGATGGGGTCCGAGGATATGTTCTCTTAGCTCTCGAATGTTCATCAGCTTGTGGTGTTTGTACAGACCAAAGTTCTAAGAATGCTGTTTTTCATGACATGGATGCAGGTCGCATTGATGAACAGTAGTTCTCAAGCTAGGGAGCGTGCAAACACTAAATGTGTGTAACAGTTGTCACTATTTAGTGTTAAATAGCACCAAATAAACAAAAGAAAACAATAGAATTAGAATAAAATAGCACTATTTAAAGGTATTTATGTTGCACACTTTTAGTGCGTGCATTCTAATATTATTCCTGAAGTGCTGAATTGCAAATCAATTGTGTGTCAATTGTCTTTGCTTCATGCTGGAAATCAAAATCCTTGAGAAAAAGAAAAAATCACTTTTATAGCTTGGCATGACGGGAGGTATATTGTTACGAATGCATTACAAATAGAATTTTTTTCAAAATGGGCTTCCTGTGTCTTGCGTTTTTGAGTTTTTTTGACACCGTATTTTTTTTCAAAACTAAAATAAATGATTAAGAATTGTTTACACATAAACTCATAAAAAGGGAAAGAAAAATAAAAAAAAATCAAAATAAATGATTTTTCATGTTTATTTTTGATTCGGGCTTCCTGTGTAATTTGGTAAAAACATTTATACTTATTTTCGGCATGTTCCACCACAGGGATTTTGGGGGATTTTGAGTATGTTATTAAGTGGGTAGTAACTAGCAGTTTGGCACTTAAAGAAATTCTGTTGCAATTTGTTTGAGCAAAATCACTAGATTGACTGGACTACATAGTCTAATGCTTTAGAAAGAGATTGACTGACACTGGTATGCAGATGTGAACCTATATCCATTAGATGCTGTTAAAAGATTGCCAGATTACCATTCAACCAGAACTTATTTGCACAGACAAAGATAAATACACAAGACAGTTGAATGTGGAGTTCTGCTTGAGACTACTGGAATTTGTCCCTAAATAGGATCTATTTGTTCAGTATTTAATTTGTTTGTATTTGTTTAGGGTTAGAGTTATGGTATGGTATGGTATGGTATGGTATGGTATGGTATGGTATGGTATGGTGTGGTGTGGTGTGGTGTGGTGTGGTGTGGTGTGGTGTGGTGTGGTGTGGTGTGGTGTGGTGTGGTGTGGTGTGGTGTGGTGTGGTGTGGTGTGGTGTGGTGTGGTGTGGTGTGGTGTGGTGTGGTGTGGTGTGGTGTGGTGTGGTGTGGTGTGGTGTGGCGTGGCATGGTATGGTATATGGTGTGTGTGTGTGTGTGTGTGTGTGTGTGTGTGTGTATGGCATACAGTATGGTGACAGTAGTATGGTTTATGGTACATACTTTCTTGACATGGCATGGTATGGCATGGTATGTAATGTGTGTGTGTAAGGCATACAGTATGGTGACAGTAGTATGGTTTATGGTATATACTTTCTTGACATGTCATGGCATGTAGTGTGTGTGTGTATGGCATACAGTATGGTGACAGTAGTATGGTTTATGGTACATACTTTCTTGACATGGCATGGCATGGTATGTAGTGTGTGTGTGTATGGCATACAGTATGGTGACAGTAGTATGGTTTATGGTATATACTTTCTTGACATGTCATGGCATGTAGTGTGTGTGTGTATGGCATACAGTATGGTGACAGTAGTATGGTTTATGGTACATACTTTCTTGACATGGCATGGTATGGCATGGTATGTAGTGTGTGTGTGTAAGGCATACAGTATGGTGACAGTAGTATGGTTTATGGCACATACCTTCTTTTTGTCAATATGAAAATAAACTAACCTGTCCGTAGTGTCATGCGGACATCCATTGACCGAGAAGGGATGGCAATGCTAATTTTAGCACGATGGTGTAAATCATTGCACAGCATGTAAAATGATGATGGCGACAATTCACCTTCTCTGATATCAATGTCTTCTTTTGCATATTTGTTATCAACCTTTCCATCCAAACCAAGAAAAATCTGAAAGATATTCACCACAAAAAGGTTGGACTTTGTTGACACAAAACATTGAGATTTTGCAAGCTCAATGTGATCTGTCAATTAGAAACTAAATTTTGACTGACACAAGGTGAGGAGAAGTTGTGCCAGATTCTTGTGGTAGCTTGGAAAGTCTTCAATGATGGAATATTAGCATACCTTAACCCTAACTCTCAAGCATGAAGGAGTCAGGTATGTCAGATCATATCTGATGTGAGAAGGTACCGAAACACGGCAGTCCTTTTTTAGTTCATCTTCAAGACTTTGAATCTCCATGTCTTTCACTGCGGGATCCAATGACATTTTCCAGCCATCTCTTCCATTATTAAAATTATTCTGGAAATCCTTCAGTGACTTTGGTCCTTCATCTCCTGAAAAATGTTGTTTTGTGTAATGTAACATATGCAATACAAAATTAAAAAAGGTCTGTCTGTCTGTCTGTGTTTGTCTGTCTGTCTGTCTGAAAACATGCCAACTTAAATAAAGCTAGTATCTGGCTTATAGACTTTCTTTATAATTTATCCGCTGGATAGGGTTTATCTGCTGGATAGCGCTATCC
This sequence comes from Diadumene lineata, assembly GCA_918843875.1. Lineage (NCBI taxonomy): Eukaryota > Metazoa > Cnidaria > Anthozoa > Actiniaria > Diadumenidae > Diadumene > Diadumene lineata. The sequence continues at coordinate 16,888,111 of OU974071.1, read as the reverse complement.
AGGATCCATACAACTGACACCTGGTCAATTATGAATTACCTTCATCAACACTGCTAATATATATATGTCCAAAATGGCACCAGAGATCAGCCTTTGGCAGCTTCCCATCTTGCATTTCACCATGTATCTTCTCTAACACCTCGTTGAGTAACTCTTTCAAATCATCTATATTGAGTTTGCCATCATCAATCTATTAGTAAACAACCAATGAGTATAACATATAGTACAGTAACTATTCTTTCTTTATTCAGTTAAATAACATCTTGGAAGTTTCTTTTGACGCCATTTTAACTGTGTCCAACCAAACAACCCATGCATGCTTGCAGTTGAGTTTCAAACTCATGAAAACTGTGAGCATTGATATCAGCTAATTGTGTGTATTATATCCTTAAAGAATCTGCATTGGCAGATATAGGGTAGGTTTCCTGAAAAGATCCCAAAACCTCTTCTTGAATTTTTTTTACAAAATAGTAAAAAATAGTATTTTATGATTACTGGGTAGTGCACCCCTTCTGAAGATAGTGCACCCCTTCCTGAAAACAATCCTGGATCCACCCTGACCTGATTAATGAATTATTTATAAACAAAACAAATACACACCGGCCCATCATCTTGAATCGTTGTTATCTTGTAGTAGTGATCGGTTTGCTTCCATTTTGAGTTTGGACAGTCCACTTTTTCCAGCTCAAAGTCACAGTTGTCAGTTGAATTCACAAAATCATACTTGTCACAGGAATACTTTCTATTTTTTTTCTCATGCATAAAGGAAGACTGTAACGATAGCAAATTAAAATAGATGATTAGTCTGTCAGGGAGTGTCATTTGACAATGGGTGGGTTTGGGTTAGGTTACAATGGGTAGGGATCAGGGTCATATCATTTAGGGGTCAAAAGGGATCAGTGATCTAGTATCTTTTTAGGTATTTAAAATGCTTTTAGGCTGGGGGGAAAAATTATGTTTTTTTTAAGGGGGGAAGGGGGATATTTTTGAAAAATTCAGACAATAGTAATCATCCCCACACTACCATATATCATATATCAGTTCCACCCCCTGAGCTAAGAAAATGAATGTAGCAATGGCTTGATGATCTAACACAAAATGATTTTAACAGTTTAGAAAATGAATATGAAAATAGAAGACTGGGTGAAGGAATGAATAAATGGATGAATGAATAAATGGACTAACCAACTGAAGAACCAATAAAAGAAATATCAATGCTGATCATAAATTAATAAATTAATAGAATGTTATTGATAATATAGTTTACATGTATAACTAGTATGTACTACTAGACAGACAGACAGACAGACACAAACGGCAATGACAGATTATTCAGCCAGATAGATGGATATACTGTCTACCTAACATTTACTCACTGCTTGATCCCTTAGTTCAAATATTGCTTTCTTGTATTGCCCATTTTCACTACTGACATAAATTGTATTATTCATTTTTTTGACAATGATTGATGCACCAGTACTTTCTTTGATTCTCTTTAAATTGTAGGATCCCTTTCCAATGACTTTACCCATAGCTTCTGGTGGAATGTGAACTTTTTCCATCTGCAAATAATAATTTATATAAAAGAATTAATATACAGCTATTCTTGAAATGGTTGTCCAGTTGAAAGACAATTTAGTCAATAGCAAAGTTATTTTCATCATTATCTCATGTTTTTTATTTCAATTTTTTAACAAATGATGACTTAAATTGCACAAAATAGTATACATGTAACTATATAATATGTGCAGCTTTGTATCGTTGTTTTGTGTCTAATCTTAAAAGAAGAAAACTGAAAACTTGAAATATGCAAATGATAATGTTCTTTGCTAAATCAGTAGTTCAACTGAACAACCTTTTCAAGAATAGCTGCATATTATAAAAGTAACATTCTGGTGGAGTGTTTACTTTAAGATGCTAAGGTCCGATGTTCGAGTCCGGGAAGTGGAGTCTATTGGTCAGAATTTCTTACTTTGTTAGTTAATTAAATTTGATCAGACCTGATAGAACATGTCTGAACTTGCCTCAACTTTTAACAGAGGAAAAAAAAAACTCTCTGCATTTTAAGACTCGTGCCGGCCAGAGGCCTGTGCACTAGTAATTACTGCACCAAACATGGCTAAAAGTAGCAACTACAGTCAGGCAGGGAAACACGGAAAGCACCAATCAAACAATAATCCAGACATTTTGAAAGAGAGTCACTATGATTAAAAAAATATTTATTACTGATTATCAATCATTAATTAAAAGATTTATCTTCCCTCCCTGCTTTAAACAAATATTGTACAGTTGTGAAAATAAAAAGAGTAAAAAATTGAAATGCTTGCAAGATCAATCTTTAAATCATTAAGTCTACAAACAACATTACTTATCTGTTATAAAATAGATTTTCTGCTAATAGTACAAATTTAGTACAGAATAAAGAAAAAACAATAATTTTCTTTTTTCTGCATACTTCATATTATTAGGGGCCCAATTTTACAATTTTTAAAAATCAGGGATAAAGAGCATTTGCATATTTTCATAGCTACTTCTCATCCAGTTCACTCCAATTCTGCATAATAAAAATAATAAAAATTAAAAATTATTCCCCCTTGCACTATTTTTTAAGAATTCCTAAGGATCGAAAAACCTTTTTTCTTTCTGAGCAATATAAAGAAATATGAAAGTCACAGGACAGTAATTTTAATTACCTTATCATTTCTTTTTTTCTCTTGATAATATTCACCCTGGTTGATTATATAAAAGCAAAAAAAAAATCTTTTAAGACAATAGATAAGAGTCCTTGCATGTGATGTAAAACAAGCCACATCTGGATAGCCTGCATTGCATCCGCTATTTTCTCTCGTTAATATCCCCTACAATGCTTTTATTGAGGTAAATGTCCATTTGCTGTTTTTACAGAGTTCTAGAGAGAGACGTGGTGGCCTAGTGGTTAAGGCATCGGACTTCTGGTCCTCTGACCTGGGTTCGATTCCCAGACCGGGCGATCTAGTTGCGTCCTTAGGCAAGATACTTTACTCTCTCAGTGCCTCGTCTTCTCGGATAAGGATATAAAGCCGGAGGTCCCGTCTGCTTTCACTCTGACTATGTTATAAGGTAGACGTAAAAGAACCGCTGAGGACGTAAACAAATGTCTGGCAGTGACCACCCTCAGTGTCTGTCTCAGCAATCAGCATTGAGCCGCACAGTTATTGGAGCCTACAATCTTGGACATAAATGTTGAGACTCTGAGCACGCTTATACTGTCATTTCTTGAGTATGTTTGCTGCAATACATCACTTTGATGGTCTTTCAATTATCCCCCCCCCCCCCCCCAAAAGCAATGTTGTGTTCCCTGAAGGTGTTTCTCTCCCATGAATAACAACATTGATCGAGGGAGGGGGAGGGAGGGTCAGATATTGATGTGTACAGTCATGAAACTATGCAAAATTTGAAGAGTCTCAACTATTTATGTCCAAGATTGTAGCTCTGTTGTGTGGTCTCACACATACGTGTAAAAGCCTTATAAATAAGTAAATAAATAAATAAAAAGTCAAAACCGTTGTGGTTGAGTAAAAGTCAAACATTTTCCTATGATCAATAGAGGCTCTCTTCTCACGAGTCTGTTATTTGCTTGGAACAGGGTTTGGCAGTATTTCTGAGTCAAGTTTGGGAAAATTTACACATGTAAAAAGACAAGCTCTCATAATTTTTCTTTCAAAAAGCAATGTAATTTATAAGCAACAAAGTAATTCTTGACAACTGAGAAGGACTGGGAAGAGCATTTAGAGCCAATCAGATTATTTGTAAGAAAGAGCAAATCAGAAGGCGTGCCAAAATTCTGGCACGGTGGAACACAATATTGTGCGCTGTTTCTCAGATGGTTATAATGACAATTTTTCCGGATGCAACACAGGCTACATCTGGAGGGCAAAACAAACGATTTTTGCCCTCTTGGGAGCTGAAATCCATTATTTTGTCCTCCAGGTTGAGATACATTCCAACGAAATGCATATGAATCTATATAAACTCATTCCGGCCCATATGAATTGATTTAAATATCATCAATTAAATACTAAATAATGATCAAATATTGGTATTTCTTTCAATTTCTACTCTAACTTACCATCCAAATTTCAAGCTGATGTTTTCCCTCCTGGATTTTCTCCCTAGAACCACGAAAATGAACTTCATTCTTGTTGCGCTTCATTCGCATTCCAATAGCATGCACTTTAAATGCCTTTAGCCGAGAGTTAATTGCCCCCGCAGGGTTTTGGCCCAGAGGCCAAAACCCGAGGAGGCATATTAGAGTTCCCCGGACGTAAAAGGGAGAGAGAGGTCTGGTACTTATATTTGGTTTGGTAGAAAAAATCTCGATTTGATCGACGAGGCGCGCATCTGGATATCGGGATATCAATGCTATGTCGGGAAATTTTTACGTCCCCTCCAATGAAAATATTTAATAAGGACATAAAGGACAGCATACACAAAGAATGAACCTAAAAGTTCGAAGATGACAAAGTCTGTCGGGAAAAACTAGCCACGGGATTTCGCACGAGGTGAATCCAGTGAGGAAAAGTGTTTGCAAGGTACGTAATTCTAAAAAAATCGACTCAAATAATCATTTACTTGACGTTTTAGTTATTGTATAGCATCAGGAAATTATAACAAATGTATTTTTTTATGTTAATGTATTATTTCATGTCAATAAGTACTTAGTAGCTCGATTTAATACCGAATTGTAATACACAAGACTCGAGTCACAAAACAATCCAGTCAACTGAAACGTGTATTCAGCCACCAAAAATGTATCCAAAGCGTATGAAAAAGCTTGTGCTCTTACTGCAAGCTTCATTTCAATTATTTAAGACCAAAATTACAACATTTTTGACGTTGATGGTCTATTTAATCGTACTGCAACCAGTACAATTGCATTTTTGTGAACGAGCTTTTCAAGTAATTAACATCTAATAATTAGTTGATGGAATTGCCTAACTTTTATATAATTTCTATTACATTCAGAGAATAAAGATCTGTTGCAGCTCCACTTAATTGGTTTCAACTTGTAAAGCTTCCAATATTGTTAGCTTTAATCCCGGGGGGGGGGGGGGGGGTACTCCCTTCAGATCTGGGTAGGGGTGTTCCGCTGGGACCTTGTAGGGGTTACCCTGTTTATGACAACAAATACCTAATTTCCATACCATGTTTATGACAAATTACAATTGTTTATGAACATTATATGATTTGTATAAATATATCAATTCAGACACACGTGCTGCTCTTATCTTTTTTAATAGTCAACGATCTTATTCCTGCCGATTTCCTGAATGCAAAATAATTTCTCTCATTTTTTGGGCCCTGAGTATGACAGGAAGTTTGGATTAAATCGGAAATAGAGTAGAATTGGATACCCTGTTCATGACACCAAGGTCGAAAAACCATACCCTGTTCAGCGGATCATCCCCGTATAGTAAATATAGGGTAGTACCCCCCCCCCCCCCCCCCGGGGCTTTAATTACAGGGTAGTGCTTATTTTACCGTTTATAGTTGTTTGCACTCCATTACTTACAGTTAAAATTAAAATTAGTGATATTCTTCCAAAGCTATTCTAATAATAATTGTGCTCTATTAGTTGCCTTTGATTCAAATCTTGCCATACCAGAAATCCTAATTTATTGTTGCCATTTATAGTTGTGTTATTAGTTATATAGAACGATATAGAGTGTGTACAACAATGGTGTTGAACAATTCAGTGCCAAATAGTCATTCCTTGAGTCGTTACCCTTATCTGTGAAATCATGATTATTACTATTTAGTAACTATTAACTATTTGTCACTATCACCCAACCAAAACATTACTGTTTCTTTTGTCAGGGTATTGTGTTCTGGTGTAGTGCTAGTTACAAACAGTCACCAAATAGAGTGTACACACTAAAAGTGTGCAACATAAATACCACTAAATAGTGCTATCTTATGTTAATTCCATTGTTTTCTTGTTTAATTAGTGCTATTTACTACGAAATAGTGATCACTGTTGCACACATTTAGTGTTTGCACTCTAGCTACCATTTGTTTGTAGTTAGTTTGTTTTTGTTTCATGGTTTTCCTGTGCTTGCTCCACCTTCCTATTGTGAAAAATGATACTAAGCTTCTTACAGCATTCATTCTAAGTGAAATCACAGATTTAACAGCGGGGGCAGATTTAGTGAGAACTATTACTAGTATATCTAATAAGATCTTCATCTTTAGGAGATGGAAGTTTCACGTCTTCTTTCATAACTGAAAATAAAGCATTTGTGAATGTATGTATAAGAACAATTTTATTCCATGAGCATTATATTGGAAGATTGAGTTTACTAAGAAAAACTAAATTTAAAAATATTGAAATATATCATCAAATATCGTATCATTACAAATAGACCGTATCAAGAAATTCTCAATGGTTTTAGATTCACGCAGATTACTTCATGTGGACAGAATTAGGCATTTTCAAATTCATAGATCAGTCCTATCTAGCCTCGAATTTTAAAACACACGTCTCGCCGTCTGGAAAAGACCATTCGCCACCCAAGGAATCGTGCCAAGTTATTGAATGTAAAGGGACCTGTTTCCAAACATAATAGAATAACATCAAGAGGCGAGTGAATATTAAAGTTCTTGTTGGCTGCTAATAAAAATTTCAAGGGTTGGTCTATCAAAAATCTAACGAATTTACCCCTGGGAATTTTCATTGATGAATACAATTTGATAAATAATGGAGAAAAACATGTTACCTTAAATCCTGAAGTAAATAATTCCACAAATTGTCAGTTTACAACCGAAAAACAGGTTTACGAGCAAGGACTCAACAAAAACACAATCTTACTTCCACGAATTTGACTTCCGCGAAATAAAATTAGAGCCCAGTCTTTCCCAGTGATTCGGTTTTAAAATGACGTAGTGTCTGACTTCGATTCCTTCTATAGTATAGAACTGATCGTCATTATTGACTGTAATGCTATTTTATGCTAATTCTGTTGTTTCCTTTTATTTAATTAGTGCAATTTACCACTAAATAGTGACAACCGTTGCACACATTTAGTGTTTGCACTCTAGTGGTGATCGGTTAATTGTTTGGTTAATTGCCTATGCCATAACACAGGAAGCCCAACTATCTGGACCAACACTACACAAAAACCCTAATCTACCGGAAAGCCTGAGAAGTATAAAAACATTTATCGGACATCGTTGGGTTTTTGTCGCCCTAAAATGATTAACAACACGAAACAATGCAAACATAATTTTTTAAGATGCATTTTATTGAGGTTTAATTCACACAGAATTACATATATAGTACTCTATCAGAGTTGTTAGGTTTCGTCAAGCTCTATGAGAGCTAATATTTAAAATAAGCGTTCTTATTACTATACTATGAAGCTAACTACTGATGGTTGCCTTTTGTAAGTTTGAAGCGTCCCTTTGGTTGAAGGTAGATAAATGATTATGTTTGGGAAAATCCAGACAAGTGGATGGACAGTTTCTGGATAGAGGAATAGATTTTAGCATGGATTTTCTCGCTCGTAAACTGAGTTTAATATAGATGCTCCTTGCGATCCATGAAATTTAGTTAATTAAATTCAGTTAATTAGATTTGGTTAATCAGTTAAGTTTATATAATGAAGTGCGAGAAAGTTTCTGTTCAAATGCTGGAATTTTTTTAATTAAGTAGTTATTCAATTCCAGCTCATGCATTTAAATGAACTCGGGACTTTGATAATTACTAATCAATCTTACATTGGCCAACTATCTCTAACTATATTTGGTGATTATTTAATGGATATTTATAGTTTCATTTTTCTTGTTCCGATTTCGTAATTCTATTTGGGTCAATCATTGTTTTTCTTTGTTCTCAGTTTCTGGCGCAACAACAACAGGCTTTTCTAAGTGTGCTCTTTTGCTGAACTTGTAAATATCAATTTCTTGTTGCTGTTGAATAAATAAATAGAGCGTTAGAAAGAAATACTGTTTTAGTAGTACAATCACATGGGGTCGAGACAATTAGAATAAAGTACAGAGCATGTATATTACAGCAGAGCATACAAGAGCAGAGCAGAAAGGAGCAGAACATATCAGAGAAGTCCAAAGTATTTTAGAGCAGAGCATAAACAGAGCAGAGCACAGCACAGCATAGCAGAGAACTGCAGAGCACAACAGAGCACAGCAGAGCACATCAGAGCACAGCAGAGCAGTGTGGAGCAGAGCAGACTTAGCAGAGCAGAGCACAGCACAGCAGAGCAGTGTGGAGCAGAGCAGTGTGGAGCATTGCAGAGCAGAGTAGAGCAGACATTAGATTAAAATAGAAACCATTACAGTTTCATTAGGGTATTCAAAATGTTCTGGAATAATTGATGAGCTAAAGGAGTAGCTTCAATGTTGCAGTAAGTAAGTACATTTTTACACTAACCTGTTGTGCACAAATAGCACGTCCGAGGGTTCCAGCATTTCTGGCAAGTTCTTCAAATGATCGTACGTAGAATACATTGCGATTCTTGTAGGTGTAGTTCTTGAGTGAGCCTGCACAACAAATTATCACAATGTCAATGATGGCAATAAATTGTATTATTGATGAATCATCGATAAGTAATGACTCATGATGCAGCAGCCTGTGAGCACATGGAGCAAAGGGAGCAGCCCTGTAAGCTAGGACAAATCTCCTCCATACTCACAGGGCCTTCAGTAGGGGATGATCACATCAAACCTGGCTGGAAGTGAAAAGTCTTTTCTGTCTGTATCCCTTGAAATAGACCTTCCCCACACATAACTCATATTACTCCGACGAAGGACTAACGTACGAAAGTTATCGCTGCTACCATTCAACGGTGGTCAACTTATTATTACATTTATAATTGTTTCTCTAGAGACACAAAAACAATAGATTGACACCGAGTCTGTAGTGTGTAAAACCATACATTCTCTGTATTTTATACACTCAAGCCTCAATGTAAAACTATTGTTTTGTGGCCAGTCAAGTGAATGTGAAGATGATCTATTAGAAAAAAAATTGAACAAGAAAAAGTGTTTCTTCCAGTCTGGACCAAAAATAACCCAGTAGACGATCCCTTCCCCTGTACAGTCAAGCGCAACATGACAACTGTGGTTCTTCTCACCTCGGTTGTATTTGCCTAGTCTAATGATAAAGATCTTGACACCCTTTCGTTCCATGATGGAAGTGTAGTGGCGAATACGTCCAAACGTGTAGCTGTTGGGTCTTCCGTGAGCGATCACAACAAGCGTCCGTTGAATGTAATCAGGCTCGTTGCGGAAGAACACATCATAAGCGGTTTTTAGACCAATGTCGAGACGTTCTCCACTACGGTTAGGGAATCCAGCACGAGTAACAGCACGTGATACGGTGTTTAGAGTGTTGAATTGGCGGAATCTAGACTATAAGATAATCGTTAGGATTCAAGTTACATTTAGGGTTGGATGATTTAAAACAAACTTAAGGTACTATCTTGAATTTCACTTAATCATACATTCATTCGTCATTCACTTAGTTGATTGCTCATCATTTCTAGTAATTTATTAGACTGATTATTGATAAATTAATTGATTCATGCATTCATTCATCCAAGCACTCATTCACCCATTCGTTTACTCGTTCGATCTTTTTTCCCTCCTTCCTTCCTTCGCCTATTCATTCGTACTTTTGTCCATGTATAAATTCGTTTATTGAAATTCTTTATTCATTTCTAATTATTGCTGATAAAATGAACAATAATATATAGTTTAAATGTAATTAAGACTTCAATCAATTACTAGGTGGGTAGACCAAGCACGCATCCACTCACCTCATGACCACTCTAGCATTGTTAGCGTACGTTGCAACACCAATATGTGTCTGGTGTTTGCTGATAGTGAACGTGCTGGCAATGCGGTTGACAAACAGTTTCTGCAGGTGGAAGTTGCGGCCACCGACCTGACGGGATCCATTGATGAGGAAGGCCAGAAAGAGTGTGACTGGACATTGCTTGAGTGGTCTTGAAGCTAAAGTGAGAAAATAACGAATCAAATGGATGTTTGCAGGTTGACGATGGCCACGTAAAAATCGTACAAAATGTCACGATAAAAAGTAGTATAAAACAAATTCGTCACGACAAGATAAAAAGTAAAAAACGGTATATAAGAAGCAACATTCAGTCTACACCATCGCCCGATGAAGACTAGCAGCTTGCAGTCAAAACGTCCTACATAACAACTTTTGACAATTAGTGGTGAGAAAAACCAACAAGTATTTTTTTTCATTTTCCACGATGATTAATCCTTCTATTCAAAGATAAAAAGTCATCGCATAACGTTTTACTCATGCTGACACAACTCATTGCTTTGTACTACTAACATCCAATCCAATCCCAGCACATCACATCAGCCCACAAAAGATGAGCTCTCGCCATGCATAGTGCAGCACAGTGTGCCAGCCGCCTCGCTTCAAATCACTCCACACAAGTTCGTCCAAACTCCCACAACAACAGCATCAAGTCCTAACGGCATGTTATACTTACGAGGTAGTCTTGTTGATCGAATTGGTGGTTTTACTGGAGTTATTGGTCTTCGTCCTGCAATGAAATACAAAGCTATAGTGACGAACGGATATAATACATCATCAAACTAAGATCTAGTCTTCGTAGCAACCGTTTTTTGATCGGGATTCCTGTGTCCCCACGGTATAACTGAAAGCAAAGCGTGCATATATTGCCCCTTTGAATACCTGATTGGTTACAGGTAGTCCAAACATGATATTGATCGCTTCGATTTCTCACCAAATTAAAAATGAGTAAACATTTGAGCGTCTTTTATTCAGCCATTTTTAGTCTTGTGCGCATTTTCTTTCCTTAGTCGAAGTCGTTGTTGTGAAGATATAGCCCATCTAACGTATACTGTACATTCCACTCATTTTCAAAAGCTGACTAGCGATATCAAAAGGAATGCAGGTTGATTAACGATTTGCCTTTTTAAAGTGCTTGAAATACCTTTCTCAAAAACCCAGAAATAATATTCCCACTCGAAAACCTGTGCTAATATCAAAGAGGAAAGAAAATATCCTGCACAACCATCACATGGGAAAAAAATATCCTGAAAAAAAAATTGCCCAACACCCCCTCCCCCCCCCCCACTCAAATATCTAATGGTCCGTCCCTTATCAAGGAGGAGTCTTTAATTCCAGGGCCATAACCAAGGGGGTGCAAAGAGTGCAAGTAAAAAGTAAAAATGTCCGCTCCCGTCCATCTCCATTTTTTCCCAAGAATTTAGTCTTGGATTTGGATCAAGAGCACAAAACTACAATAACCACTGAAAATGCAAAGAATCAAGTCATTCAAAACAACTGTTAAACGCAAAAAGAGCAATAAATTGTGATACGGGTTTTCGTGAGTTTTTGAAAAGCACGTCGACTATTAAAAAAGGCTATTTTAATTTGGTCCAGGATTTTTTGATGGGCACCCCCCTTGTAAAAGTTCTGGTTACGGCCATGAATTCATGCCTGGAAAAAATAAATACACACACGTCAGAATACAGTGAGTAGCTCGAAGAGCGTATTAAGATAGAGATCTATATAAAAAAAAGTTTTTTTCGTTTGATTATGAAAAGATTAACTGAAAACTTATAAAATTCAAACTATCAAAACTAAAAAAACTAACACTTGAAAATTGATTAAAAGTATTTTTTCTATTTTTTTCTTACCTCAACGGTTCTTATTGACTATTCTGCCAGTATTTCTATTTGTGCATTTGTAGATTTAAGAGAAATTCAAATGACAAAATACACCGAACCACAACCGCCAACCAGTACCCCACATTTCCAGGACTGTCATGATAAACCGCTGACCGTTAGTAGCACAGGCTTAGGTGTACGTAGTTGAACAATGAATACGATAATGTTTTAGTTTGAAATTTTTTCTGGTCTATTAGAAGTCACGTGATTTTAAAGGGTGATACAGTCGGTTGATGTATTGAACTGCAAGTAAAAAAATGATGGAAGATGATTTTTGCACGACCTTTTAAAACACGATTACACAGGATACCCAACGATCCGGGAATTCCCTTAAATCAACACAGGAACCAATGGACAGTTGTTTCTTTAGGAATTCATCTGTGTGCGTTGTAAGAGGGCGGTATAAAATGATCTAATTAATGCAAAACCAAGACAAGGCTAGAGAAGACATATTTCACGACAACATGGACCATATATATAACATACCACATCGTTGTTTTGTTCCGGTAACATGGACCAACATAGTACCCAGAGCCCGTGTTTTCTTGCCGTCTACTGCAAAGAACGAGGACTCTGGCATAATTTGATACCGGAGGCCATATTTTCTGGTTCCCGTTTGTAGTTGATGATAATGATGATAAACGTAATTACCGTGTCGAGAAAATTTAGCTAATTGAGGACACAACAAAAAAATTGGAAAAGGAAAAAGCAGAGAAAAATAGTAGAAATATTGTATACTACACTAGTTGATATGTATGGATACGCATAGACCCTTTGGTAGCGTTTTAATCTTTTATTATCTCTTTGGACGTCATTTTGAGGACATTACTAGGTGGGTCAGGGTGGGTGCTCTAGTTCCTTCTGCCCCCCTTCCCCAACCCCCCGCTCCGGCACCCTGAGGGAAACCTTGTTATTCTGTCTCAAGGACGTTAAATAAATAGATTGCAATTGTTAACAGTGTTGAAAGGATTTTTTATTTTGCTAAAATATATATCAACACTAGTTATTCAATTTTATATTTTATTTCTTATTTAATTTTCAATTATAATTATCCCTCCCACTTGTAGCGCTCTCGCCGATTCAGATTATTTCAGGTCTTTTCATTGAATTCCATTCCATCCTCTCCTTCCCTTCCCTTCCCTTCCCTTCCCTTCCCTTCCCTTCCCTTCCCTTCCCTTCCCTTCCCTTCCCTTCCCTTCCCTTCCCTTCCCTTCCCTTCCCTTCACTTCACTTCCCTTCCCTTCCCTTTTCTTTCCTTCTCTTCCCTTCCGTTCTCTTCTCTTCTCTTCCCATTTCCATTCCCGATTCTATTCTATTCTATTCTATTTCATCCATTCTATTTCTTTTTTCTGAATAAAATCAAATATTTAGGAAATGCCAGACTGCTGTGTTCTCAAGAGCCTGCAATTAAACAGGTCTTGTGGCAACCAGTTGATCAAAACAAAAACAAAAAAACAACGCAAGGCAAGGATGGAGCTTAAATTTGTCATAACAGAAAACCTTGATGGTAATGAATGATTACCATGCATTAATGAACTAAAATATCTTGAACATGCACAGGGGGAAATAATTTACAGACTTAAAATCACATAACTGAGTTTCATACATTGTCTTCTTCAAGATCTTCTGGAGCTTCTGGAGCCGAGATGTTTTGCTGCAGATCCCCCAAAACATTTAAAAATGTTGTCAGATTCTCAGTGTTGATAATTTGCTCTGGCTTCCATTCTCCACTTGTTAAGAGTTTGTCCCACTTGTCATTATGAAGATGAATATCTGTCTAAAGGAAACAATGATACTGCTGTTAAGATAAGTCTCCCGACACTCGCATCCGCCATGTACATCAATCAATCACTCACTTTTATGTATAACAGTATTTATTAATAGATTCAAGTCAGAGCACAAATATGTTTTACCACCATCCAGCGGCAGCGGGAAAATAATATTTTCCTTTCTGTTTTTATTTATTCGTTAAAAAAGTTGTTTCTTGATTCTTATTTATTATGAATTGATTTCTTATAAAATTAGAGCAGACATGTATAACCAAGGTTTTTGTTAGTCTCCAACTAAAGGGCTTTAGTGCGCCCGCGATAGGCTGGAGTACATTTTTATCCGCTTGAATTTGGTCCAAAACGTGAAAAAATTACCGCCGCGGAACGACTCGGCGTGTTCATAACACTGAAGCAAAATATTAATGTCGATAATCCCGGATGTAACACAGGCTAGTGTGATATGAATGGATAAAGTGAGAGAGAAAGTTCACTGTGATTCACTTCAGTTAAATTGTGGAGTCAAAAAATGTAACACAGACTAGAATTCAACGAACAGAAACAGCTGGATTTCGTGCCAAGTTCAACGTAGTTCTCAGTTCAAAAACTCAAAAACCTTTTCTGCGTTTGACTACTAAATATGACATACAAAATAAGAGAGAATAATATTGGTTTGAAATGTGTAGATGGCCATATGTTTTGATATTGGATGATTTATTGTTTAGCGAAGTTAAAGTAGGTAGTGTGTATTATATTGTATGAATTTAACGAAATCTACACAGTAAATTCTTTGCAGTATAATCGCTAAGCATTTGGTCATGATCTTTCGATACATGTGGTGGCTCCTAAAAGAGCCGTTGTTGTGTGTTTTAGCAAACAGTCAAACTGTTTACTTGCTGCTGGTGTACTTGGTGACGGCCTTGGTGCCTTCACTGACGGCGTGCTTGGCTAATTCACCGGGCAGAAGAAGACGAACAGCGGTTTGGATCTCGCGAGATGTAATGGTCGATTTCTTGTTGTAGTGAGCAAGGCGGGAGGCTTCACCAGCGATGCGCTCGAACACATCAGAGACGAAGGAGTTCATGATTAACATGGCTTTGCTGGAGATACCAGTGTCGGGATGGACTTGCTTCATCACCTTGTAGATGTAGATGGAGTAGGTTTCCTTTCTTCTCCTGTTTCTCTTCTTCTTGTCTCCAATCGCGGCCTTCTTGCCGGCTTTCTTTTCACCTTTCTTTCCAGCGACTTTGGCAGGCATTTTCTTTCACAAGTGTTGATTGCTTGATACAAAATCAAATGATAACTCACTCTGTGAAAACTCCTATTTATGTCAAACTTGTTTAGGATTAATTAGTATGCGGATCACAAGTCCACAAAGCTGATTGGTTGAAATAACATGTTAATGACCTTCTATTGAAATTATTGACCTCCAGCTCAACGTGGATTGGTAGATTTCGATCCTATTCACTCGAAGCTTTGGCTATAAAAACCAAAATATTACTTAAGGTAATATTTTCTATCGTACAACTGAACGTAGAACTACTAGAGAAATATAGTCATTATGTCTGGCCGTGGTAAAGGTAAAGCTAAGGGAACCAAATCCAAGACCCGATCATCCCGTGCAGGGCTTCAATTCCCTGTTGGTCGTATCCATCGTCATCTTCGCAAGGGCAACTATGCTCAACGAGTTGGTGCCGGTGCTCCAGTCTACTTGGCTGCTGTCCTCGAGTATCTGAGCGCTGAAATCCTTGAGTTGGCTGGTAACGCTGCCAGAGACAACAAAAAGACCAGAATCATCCCACGTCACTTGCAGTTGGCTGTAAGAAACGACGAGGAGTTAAACAAACTTCTCGGTGGAGTCACCATTGCTCAAGGTGGTGTTCTTCCCAACATCCAAGCCGTCCTTCTGCCCAAGAAAGCCGAGAAGAAAAGCGCCTAAGCAGTTTGACTGCTTTACACAAAACAACGGCTCTTTTAGGAGCCACCACATGAATCAAAAGATCATGACCAGATGCTTGAAAATGAAATCCCACAATAAACTACGCCGCAAAATTTGTAAACGCTATTCGTGCAAATTGTTGACATTAATGTTGATGTTTATATGTTGTAGTGAAAGAAATATTACAAATACAACATGCAAAATATGTTCTCGATCACGACTTGTTCGATGTCTACGTTTTAGTACGTGTATGGCTCAAAATTGAACCGTCAAACTAGTTGATTCAATGGCAGTTTTGACGCAATATTCCACTTCATCGAAAATTTAGCTACGGCTTTGGCGCCAAAATCTAAAGAAAGGACAATTGGGGCATCGTCAGTCTTCAAGGCCAGATCAAAATCATTAAAAAAAATGTGAAAATCAATTTAATTTTCACTTTTAATGTTATTGTTACTGAACTATTTAGAATATCAATTTTCGACTCACATAGTGTGTTATAGCAATACAAATGCAGGAGGTTTTGACAAAACTTGTATAAACCCGTGTATGGAGTGGGTTCATCAAGACTTTTACGATGTTAGATTATATGGCTTTTAATTGTGTTTCATGTCGTTTCATACTGCTGTTCTAAAATCATTCTGTTTATTTTAAAAAGTCAAAGTATTTCATGCTATTCTATGATAAAAGAAAATGAATGTAATTTAAAAGCATGTTGTCATTGACTTTGTATCATTTGGTGGCTCCTAAAAGAGCCGTTGTTTCTATGAGATGAGAAGATTATCATCTAACCACCAAAACCGTACAGAGTACGTCCTTGGCGTTTCAAAGCGTAGACGACGTCCATGGCAGTGACGGTCTTTCTCTTGGCGTGCTCAGTGTAGGTGACAGCATCACGGATCACGTTCTCAAGGAAGACTTTGAGGACACCACGTGTCTCTTCGTAGATCAAGCCAGAAATACGCTTGACTCCACCACGACGAGCAAGACGACGAATGGCGGGCTTCGTGATACCTTGGATGTTGTCCCGAAGGATCTTACGATGACGCTTGGCGCCTCCTTTTCCTAGACCTTTTCCTCCTTTACCTCTTCCAGACATGGTTGTTTATAAGACTTCAAACAGTTGAATGACGACTAGAGAAAAATATCTCAAACGTATTGAGCATAATCTTACCTCTGAGGAAAAGGTAAAGAGACATGCTAATTGGCTTATGTCGTGACAATTACGCTTGACCTTATTCGCATATCATTAATCATCATTTCGATCCTTGTTTACACGCAATTGTGTCAAATCACCCAACTACTAGCACGGTTTTCATAACTTTGAATTTACGCATTCGCATGAAAATACTTCAGAACGTTAGGTCTCGATGAGCATTTTCAATTTGCAACTTTTTAAGGACATACATTTTTGAGAAAGTGATCGACAATTCAAAAAATAAAATTTTCAAGCTTAAAGTTTTATTTCAGTTTGTGAAATGGCGGGATCGAAAGTCGGCCAATCAAAACGCTACAGTTAATAATTGTCCAATAGCGATACAAGTTTTGATGTCCAATCACAGCACAGCGCGCTCAATATAAAATTGAAACGTTTGATTATTATATTTCTATCAGTCTAGTTTTTACTAAGCACAATATTTTAAAGTCATGGCACGTACTAAGCAAACTGCTCGTAAATCAACCGGTGGAAAAGCTCCCCGAAAACAACTCGCCACAAAGGCTGCACGTAAGAGTGCCCCAGCAACTGGTGGAGTCAAGAAACCACATCGTTACAGGCCCGGTACAGTCGCTCTTCGTGAGATCCGTCGTTACCAGAAGTCTACCGAGCTGTTGATCCGCAAGCTGCCCTTCCAGCGTCTTGTCCGTGAAATCGCTCAGGACTTCAAGACCGACTTGCGATTCCAGAGCTCAGCTGTGATGGCCCTTCAGGAGGCTAGCGAGGCATACTTGGTTGGTCTGTTTGAAGACACCAACTTGTGCGCCATTCACGCCAAGAGAGTCACCATCATGCCCAAGGACATTCAGCTTGCCCGCCGAATCCGTGGAGAGAGAGCTTAAACTGGTTCTCAACCAAATATATATCAACGGCTCTTTTAAGAGCCACCACACAATAAAAAGTCAACAACCATATGCTTTCAAATTCCACTAAACTTCACGTACCATCGTTCTATCTAGTTATTTTCCTTACGCATCTCATATTAACACATACTTAAGAACTTTAGGGTTCACCTACTGAAAGTGTTAATAGAAGTATTTAACTGAAAAATCCATGTTACGCATGAGCTTTCGTATAATCAGATACGTACAACATCTTCCTTTAAATTCAAAACTTCAAATGCAAAACAGTTGTGAATATGAGATAACTCAACCAAAATCAAATGTTTCCCTTGAAGGAAGCAACATTTTTTACATAAATTTGTATCAATTGTTCAATAAGCAGGGATATTTTTAAGAACATTTTCTTTTTTTTAAATATCAAGCGGTCTCTGGAGCGGTCTTGCCTTTTCAGCATAAAAGAAATGGCGGCAAAGAGATGAAACACCATGCCGACATAATGTGTGTTTTTTTTTTTTTTTTTTTTTTTTTTCAACTTCCAAACTTTGGATTTTTGCACACTAATACATTTTAGTTAATACAAATAATTGATAAATTCTTTTGGAAAAAATGACTTTATATATTCTTTTTAACTTAATGTATCTTATGGGCATTTCAATAAAGAAATGCATGGAGAAATATAAAACACGGTTCAGTTCTGATACCGAAACAATGGTGACATTGACGTGCCGACAGCGACACCAAAAATTGCACATGTGTTGTTTTTTCGGCTTCAAAGTTGTTATTTTTTTCGCAAATATCACCTTTCAGTCCAACTAGACAACAATTTCTTTTGACAGAGTTTATTTTCCCTTTTAAAATGTCTTGCAAGATAAGTTAAGTGATCCGAATTGACAAATCTCTGCCACAGTTCTCACGTTTAAAGCACCACTTTAAAATGTCTCCAAATTTGCTCATGAAGACCAGTTAGAAAACTCAAAATCTAAAAAAGTCCACGCACTTTTTAGAGTTATTTTAATAAGCAATCGAAAAGGAAAATTCGGTTGCAAAATAGTGAACAAAGTGTGACGACTTGGTGTCTTATAGCAACTTGTGCTTGTTGGTTGTAAAGAAAATCAAAATATTTTGATGAAATATGCTCATGGAGTCTTCTTTCGATACAAATATAATGAATAGAATAATAGAGAGTTAGCGTGTATAACAAATGCCCCGGTTTTCCTTAAGCAAAAGCACTAATAGTAACACACTTCTTGGTAACATACGATACTCGACTGTTAAGTTACTAACAAATAACACTTTTTCCGAACACAGAAAACAGGAATACAGCTAAAAACATGAGGAATTAATTCTTTTGAGTTTTGGAATAATTCTAGCTGAATTTGAAAGCTGACATAATTTTATAATATCGAAAAACAGTCGTTGAAAGTCATTCAACAAACACAATCTGCTGTCCGCCATGTTGTCACGACGCAAGGGGTCACTGTTTCCTCGGAGGTCCGAAAACGTCTATAAATACACTCTACGCGCCAAATTGAAACATTCTTCAATTCGACTGGAAAGCGAACGATAGTTACCAATTTCAAAACAAGAAAATGTCTAACGCAGCACCAAAGAAGGCAAAGAAGCCAGCCAAGCCAGCTGAGCATCCTAAGTACAGCGAAATGATCAAGGCAGCTTTGGGTGCCTTGAAAGATCGTACAGGATCTTCCCGCCAAGCCATCGAGAAATACATCAAAGCCAACTACAAGGTTGGAGACAAATGTGGACCACATCTGAGACTCGCTCTCAAGCGTATGTCTGCCAACGGAGACATTCTCCACTCCAAGGGCAAAGGTGCTTCTGGTTCGTTCAAACTTGCCAAAAAAGAAGAGAAACCAAAGAAGAAACCAGCAAAGAAACCCGCTGCCAAGAAGCCCGCCGCCAAGAAACCCGTCGCGAAAAAACCTGCAGCAAAGAAGGCAAAGAAATCACCCAAAAAGGCAGCAAAGTCTCCCAAGAAACCAGCTAAAAAGACACCAAAGAAAGCCAAGAAACCCGCTGCTAAGCCTAAGCCAGCCAAGAAAGCAGCCGCCAAGAAGCCAGCCGCCAAAAAAGCAGCAAAGAAGCCAGCAGCCAAGAAGGCAGCAAAGAAGTAAAGTGTCCAATACTGCGACCAACAAAACAAACGGCTCTTTTAGGAGCCACCCAAATGACTGAAAAGTCAGATCCCATATGCAATGAATCATTCAATGTAATGCAATACTCGTGTATCTGAATCGATATTCTTACAGAGAAAGGGAAATAACTAAGTAATCTATTAACATATTGCAGACTTGAGGCTTCACTAAATGTGAAAACTCTCGTTATGGCAGACATCCTAGGGACCCTAACTTGGTGTCCATGATAGAGAGACTCCGCAATAACGAGAGCTGGTTTCATAGATTTCTTGTTTGTACAAACTATGATTTCTTTGACACGGGGAGTAGTAGAGAGGTACCGAACTTGGCTCAAACACCTATTTCACACAGCAATTCATTGGTTGAAAAAAGGGCCATTTTAGGGCAAAACAGAATTTGAGTTGATGACGTCATAACTAGGGAAAAAATAAATGGGGGAGGGGTGGTCTCTGGAATTATTGAGCTATGAGCCAGAATAAGGTACCTCTCTACTACTAGGAGGGGAGGGGAGGGAAGTGATGACGTCATCACCTTGGGAAAATCAATAGGGGAGGGGTGGGTCTATTTTTGAATAATCAAGATTCTTCTATAGCTTGTTACTATGAATTATTTTTTTTATTAAATATATGGATGATCTTAAAAAATATAATATAAAGTTTGAATATTATTTATGTGTTATTTGTAAAATGGCAAGACATAAAATAGAATTCAACGATTTGAAAACAAAAATTTGCAATTCTTGTGTAAAAATGATATTCAAATCATATGAATTAGAGAATTGAAAGAAGATAATATATTAGGATTTTAATATTTTCTATTATATACAAGATGAGCCAAAACAACAATATCTTAGATTCGCCTGTTCCGTATATAAAAACTCCAATATTAAAACCACAGGTTTATAAAGCCCCGGTTAAACATTATAATGCGAAGAAATTACAGGATGTTGCAAAAAAGAAATTAAATAAATTTGCTGACTGGTTTTTGAATTTCATTCCAAAAGAAAAAAAGAAAATAGCTAATGAAAAAATTAAAAAGTTGCAATCTTCAATTAACAAGATATTCAATCAGCATAAAGTAACAAAGAAAGCATCTGCATTCAAGGGTTTTTTAACTTCTTATGAGATTAAAGGACAAGCAAAAGTTGATCCTAAGATTTATTTTCAACGGCATAAAGTTCAGGTTTTAAATCTTTTGAAAGAGAAAGAAAAGCCAGTTAAATTTAAAATGGTGCTTGAAGTCGAATTTAAAAAGAAGAAAATTTATACAATTTCATATTTTCATAGTGATATTGAAATCATAACTGAAACTAGTAAGTTAAATGAAATTTATGAAAGATTAATTGAACAAATTTTAGAGAAAATAGAAACATTTCAAAATATGGGCTCTGGATGGATTTTTAGTAAGGTGCTTTTATTAAGCCTTCATATTGATAAATTCAATCCAATTTCTGGAAGTTCATATATTCCTTTACCGAGGAAATTAGCTTTGAAAAGATCTATTGTTAATCCTAAAAATAAAGATTTAGAATGTTTTAAGTGGGCAGCGACTTTAGCAGTCATAAAACCTAAGGGAAAAAATAAAGAGAGAATTTCTAGAGAGTTAAAAAAGAACTCTGAAGAGTTGAATTGGTATGGTTTAACTTTTCCAGTTGAGCTTTCAGATATTGACACATTTGAAGAAAATAATCCAAATGTAAGTGTAAATGTATTTGGTTATAATGAAACTAAAGAAGAGGTTTATCCGTTGAGGATCTCAGAAACAAATGGCGAAAGAATAAATCTTCTTCTTATTTCAGATTCTGAAAAAAGTCATTATTGTTGGATTAAAAATATGTCAGGACTTCTTGCTTCACAGATTAATAATATACAGCATAAAAGATTTATTTGTTTACGTTGTTTGAATTCATTTCCAAAGCAGGAAACTTTAGATAAACATGAAGAATATTGCAAAGATAAATCAGCAGTTAAAATAAAAATGCCAAGCAAAGGTTCAAAGTTGAAGTTTAAAAATTATCATCATTCAATGAGAGTTCCATTTGTTATTTATGCAGATTTTGAATGTATAACAGAAAAGATAGAAAGTTCAATGGAAGATAATGATCATTCTTGGACAAATAAATTCCAAAGGCATAAACCATCTGGATTTTGCTATGCTGTTAAATCTACAGTTGAAGATTTGTTTCCATTAGATGTGGAAAGTTATACTAGTTCAAGTTCAGATGAAGATATCGGCCAGATATTTGTTGATTCGATTGAAAATAAAGTTAGGGAGATTTATAATAAAATTTGGCATAAGAAAGTGGAATTAACAGAAGAAGATGATGGGAATTATAAAAGTGCAACTGATTGTCATATTTGTTCCCTTCCTCTTAACGGAGATAAGGTTTTAGATCACGATCATTTAACTGGTAAATATAGAGGTGCAGCGCATAATTCATGTAATTTAAATTATAAAATACCAAAACATATTCCAGTGATATTTCATAATTTATCTGGATATGATGCTCATTTGTTTATAAAAAATCTTGGCGTTTCTCAAGGGAAGATAGATTGTATTCCAAAGAATGAAGAAAAATATATTAGTTTTAAAAAGGAAATTATTGTTGATAGATTTAAAGATAAGAATGGAAAAGAATTTAATGTTAAAAGAGAAATCAGATTTATTGATAGTTTTAAGTTTATGGCTTCATCTTTAGATAAACTAGTTTCGAATTTGTCAAAAGATGATTTTAAAAATATGACAAAATATTATGGGGATAAGTTAGATTTATTATTGCGGAAAGGTGTATTTCCTTATGATTATTTTGATAGTTTAGAGAAATTAACTGAAACTAAGCTTCCGCCCATTGAAGAGTTTTATAGCAGGTTAAATAATAAAAATATTTCTTTATCAGATTATGAACATGCTGAGAAAGTTTGGAAAAAGTTTAATATGTCAACTTTTAAAGATTATCACGATCTTTATATGAAAACAGATGTTCTTCTATTGTCTGATGTGTTTGAGACCTTCAGAGATGTCTGCATGAAGAATTATAAGTTAGATCCTTGTTGGTATTATACTTCGCCTGGGCTTTCATGGGATGCAATGTTAAAGAAAACTAAAATAGAATTAGATTTACTTCATGATCCTAATATGTTGTTAATGATTGAAAAGGGAATTAGAGGAGGAATTTCGATGATTAGTAAACGATATGCAAAGGCAAATAATAAATATATGAAAGATTATTCACCTAAGGAAGAAGATGTCTTTATAAAATATTTAGATGCTAATAATCTTTATGGTTGGGCAATGAGTCAAAATATGCCTTATGCTGGATTTAAGTGGATGGGTAAAGAAGATATTAAATATTGGCATAAACGTTCTTGTATTTTGGAAGTGGATTTAGAATATCCCAAGGAACTTCATGAGTTGCATAATGAATATCCCCTTGCACCAGAGCCTTTGATTGTAAATAAAGTTGAAAAACTAATTCCAAATCTGAAGGATAAAGAAAAATATGTAGTTCATCATTCAACTTTAAAGAAATATTTGTCTCTTGGTTTAAAAATTAAAAAGATCCACAGAGGTATTTTATTCTTAGAAAAGCCATGGTTGGCTGAGTATATTGATTTGAATACTCAGCTGAGAACTAAAGGAACTAATGACTTTGAAAAAGATTTCTTCAAGTTGATGAATAATAGTGTATTTGGTAAAACTATGGAAAATATAAGAAATAGACAGGAGATAAAACTTTGTAATAGTGAGTACAAGTTAAAAAGTCTTATAGGAAAACCAAATTATAAAAGGAGAACAATATTCTCAGAAAATCTTGTTGCTGTTCATATGAATTTGACTGAGTTAATATTTAATAAGCCGATTTATGTTGGAATGTCAATATTAGATTTATCTAAAGAGTTAATGTATGACTTCCATTACAATTACATTAAGAAGAAATATTTTAAAAATCCTCCAAACTTGCTTTTCACGGATTGTGATTCATTGATGTATGAAATACAAACAGAAGACTTTTATAAAGATATTTATGACGACTTAGAAGAGAAGTTTGATACTTCTGCATACAGCAATCATCCAGTAATTGATAAAAAAGTAAATAAAAAAGTCATTGGAATGATGAAAGATGAAACAAACGGTGTTGAAATAACTGAATTTGTTGGACTCAGATCAAAATTATATGCTTTTAAAACAGAAGAAGATGATGAAGTGAAGAAATGTAAAGGAATAAAAAAATCAGTAATAAGCTCTGACATTATTTTTGAAGATTATAGAGATTGTTTATTTACTGGAAGAGAGCAGTTAAGATTAATGAACAACATAAGAAGTTATAAACATGAAATTTATGCGGAGGCAGTAAATAAAGTTGCATTATCTTCTAATGATGACAAAAGAATAATTTTAGCAGATGGGATTAATACAAGAGCAATAGGATATTTTTAGAAGATGTAAAAATAAAACATTAGATATATGGAGCTTAAAGAATTTTCAAACGAAGAATTTAAACTCAAAGCAATGAAATATAAAGATCAAATCTATTTCAAAGCCAAAGATGTTGCAACTTCATTAGGATATGAAGATACCAAGAAAGCAATAGAAGCGCATGTATTTGAAAAATATATATAAAACAAAAGTTAAAAATATGAAGGGGGGTGATTCACCCCCCTTACATCCAGATACCATATTTATTAACGAACCTGGATTTTATCAATTAATTTTCTCTTCAAAATTAGATTCTGCAATTAAATTTCAAGAGTGGGTATTTGAAGAAGTTCTACCTTCAATTAGAAAAACCGGTGAATATTCTTTTAAAAAATATCCCAGATCGATTGGATTTAAAATTGAAAATGAATATGATCTTCATACGAAAGTGGTTGCCTACATTAGAAGATTCTATCCCAATGCGCTGATATCTGCAGGACTTGGAGAACTTCAGGATACGTCAGAAAAAAGAATCTCCTCCTGGGCAAAAGGTTATACAAAAGGTCAACCTGATATAATAATTCATAATTATCATAAAAATTATAGTGGTTTCGCTATAGAATTTAAAACGCCTACAGGAATGGGAGTTGTTTCTGAACATCAGCAAAAATTATTAGAGAAATATAAAAATAATGGTTATAAGACTATTATTTCAAATGATTACGATTTAATTATTATAGAAATCAATGATTATTTTCTTTATGTTAGAATTAAATGTCCTTAATGTAGAAGTGGATTTAAAAATAAATGTACTTTAGAAAGTCATAAAAAATATTTTCACAGAACATTCTTTGGAGGAAGTTCAGTGTCTTCAGGAATAACCATTAATTCTTCTCTAACAAAGTTCCTCCTTGGTGCTCCATCAGAAAGATAATATAAAACTGGTTGTTTCTCTGCGACAACGGCTCTTACAATATCAAAAATTCCAAAACTCCAATTTGGATCAGTAGCTCTTTGGTTTTCACCACCTTCATATTCTCCAGGCTGATATAAATATCTAACTTTTACACCAGCAGGCAATCGTTTTTCTTCTATGCCAACTGGTCTTTTATATTGCACATGCTTTTCTGAAACTTCTTTTAACTTTACAGCATCAACAGCCGCTTTACCTGTTATTTTTTTCGCTTTATTATTTATTGACTTTAACACATCAGGTAATCTTTTAACCCATTCTCGACTTCTATCAGTCATCAACATCTCTTGTGCATATTGATGAGAATATAATTTTTCTGCTAGAGTTCTGTTTACTCTTTCCACTATTGCTTGCGCTCTGTGATTCTTTGCTTCTGATCTTTGAATTTTAACATTATTTTTTTCCATCAACTTCGTCACTGCACCCATAAATTCAGTTCCCGGATCAACAATTAACGTTTCTGGATATTTTAATTTTCTTTTATATATTTTTTCAAATGCATTTGCTACGCCGGAGGAGTCTTTTGAAGTCAGTGCTTCAGCATCAGCATATCTGCTGGCGACATCTACTACCAATAATACATATTTATATGTTTTATTTCCTACTGTATCATGAGTAAGAAATAGTAAATCTGACTGGTGAACTTCATTCACCTTTTCAACATTCCAATGCCATCTAGGAATATAATTTGGTCTTGGAAGATATATTTGCCACAACGCTTGTTTTTCTAACCATTTTTTAACTTTTTCTTTATCGACGCCAGTGGCTTCTGCCAGAGGAGCAATAGCCTCATAGCCTTTCCAATATCCATTTGTAGAATAATAATGGTTTGAAAGTTTTTTATTTTCCTTATATATAATATGAGTAATATAGCAGAAGTTTTAGTTGTCAGTCGTGAAAGGAGAAAACCACTTGCACTAAAGGCTGATAGAACACTACATCGAATAACCTTCAACCCCAGCAGCGCGAATCCTGGCGAGACGCTTTATGTTCATCTGCCAAAGTTGAGTGAGAATGTTGTCTTTGTTCCTGGCAGCGTTGGATTGACTTTTAACCTCACTCTTGCAACTGCAGGACATGCAAACAACACTCTCGTAAATAATATTTCAAGGAATTTAGTAGCAAGAATGAAAGTTCTTTATGGTGGTGAGATACTTCAGGATACTAATAAAATGGATCTGTTTTCTACGTATAAAGATCTATTTCTTTTGAAAGCCGAAAGAGAAAACATGTTGAAAGAAGGAGTTTCATCAGCAAATATGAGAAAATTAAGAACAAGTGCCGGAGATAAAGTTACTTCAGACGCAAAAGAAGTTGCCTTGGCGGCTATTTATGGAACAAAATATAGAATTGCATTGAACCATCCAATCGTTGATGACCATGGAGTGTTTAATCACAGAGCTTTGAATAATACATTGTCATTTGAAATAACTTTAGCAGAAAGTAAAGATATCACTATCACATCAGATACTTCAAAGGCTTATACATATTCACTTTCAAACATTGAGTTAGAATATCAGTGCATCTACAGCGATCAACTTGCGAAAAATGCACTTTATGCTTATGCCAGTAAAGGATTTTATTATGAAAATGTACTTTTGCATAAGACAATTACAATTAACAAAGCAACTGATACAGTTATCAATGAGCATTTTAATATTCCACGAAGGAGTATGTCTGGCATTTTAATGTTATTTATTGAACCATACACTGTTGGTGCAAGAGATTCTGAAAAGTTTGTTTATCCATCCTTAACAGAAGTTTCAGTTAATATTGACGGCATGCCAAATAAAATTTACAGCAAAGGAATGAAAAAGACTGATTTTTGGGACGTGGTAGTTAGAAAAATGGGCGTGACAGATAACATAACTCAGAAAGACTTTTATGATAATAAGTTTGCACTGTGGGTGGATCTGAGAACTCATCCTTCAGATCAACTACATGGCGGCGGGCTGTTATTGAATTCTACAAAAGATGGCGTAAAACTGGAAATAAAAAGAACTGCAACTGGAAGTGGAAATGTAAATTGTTATGTGTTTGTAGTGGCCGATGCAGTTATGCAAGTGGAAAATTCAAACTTGAAAGCAATAATTTATTAAAATATAGTAGATGGACGAATTAAAAACCAAAATTCCTTTTCACTGTATTATTACCGGGCCCACAAACTGCGGCAAGACACAATATCTAATAGAAAAATTAAGAAGTACTTACAGATTTGTATTTGAAAATATAATTCTCATTTGTCCTACTTATGTTAGAAATAAAACTTACCATGGTTTTGCAAATGGTGATAAAAGATTTATAGTTTTATGCCCGCCGCAAGAAGAAGATGAAATAAATAATCTTTTAGAAGATATTGAAATAGTTTTCTCTGGCACAAAAACTCTTGTCATATTAGACGACTGTGCATTTACAAAAGATTTAAAACAAAGATCAAATAGATTTATAAGTTTGGCATTTAGCGGTCGGCATCAGAATATTTCTTTATGGGTTCTCACACAGCAGTTAACATCTATTGCCAAGCCATTTAGAGAAAATGTGGCTTGCATTATTAGTTTTTTTTCTCCAAATAAGATGGCTAACCAAACTCTTTTTGATGAATTTGCTGGAGATCTTTCTCCAGAGATGAAAAAAGAATTTAAAAATATATTGAAGTCAGAAAAATATTCACGAGTTTGTTTTTGTCTTAGGCATCCTTATTTGGCTTATATTGAAATCCCACAATAAATTTTTTCCAAAAATTTATTATATATAATGACATCCATACTCGATCAGTTTGAGACAACAGGAGAAATAAAAATTCCCACAACCGTGGAAAAAAAGAAAAAGAAAAAAATAATTCCGGCTAATTCTGCTGAAGTCGAAGAAAAGAGAGAACAATTATCTATACTTGCAGTTCTTGGAACAATAGAAGAGTACACAGGAGTTAAATTATCTCTTGGCGAAGTTAAAAAATTATCCCCAGCAGATGTAGAAAAGTATCACAACAGATACCAAGTGAAGATGGGAACTATGGTTTCAGGAAGTCTTGTTAATATGACTTTGGAAGGAACGACTGAAGTTTTAAATTATTTTCTACCCATTGATGACAAGAAAGAATTGTGTACTGACTTGAAGAAAAATGAACTGCTTAAACAAGAATTAAATAGTGTTGCCGGCTATACAATTTTAAAAGGTGGAAGATTTGTAGCTCTTGGAAGTGGTCTATTACAAGTTGTTAAGCATTTAAAATTCTCTTCAGCAGCTGTTGAGCAAAGTTCTCTAGACTCTTTAGCATCTCTTGAGCAGAGTGCTTAAGAAAAAAAAAAATATTTTATATATATGTCTTCAGAGGAAAATCAAAAGGAAGAGCAAATTACAGTTGAGCCCGAACAAAAAGTTGAAAAGATCAAAGACCCAAAAAAGGTGGCTGCGGGAAAGCGACTAGCAGAATATCATAAGAAGGCAAAAGCTGCTTTGAAGGAATCTAAAGAAACAAAAGATGATTATTCTTCATCTTGGTTTCCAGATATAAGTTTTGGGACTGCTGTTGGAATAGTTGGAATTGGTTTAACCGCTGCTGATCTTTATTTTAGATTTAAAAAACCAACAACTCCAGAAAAAAAAAATAAACCAAATTTGGAAACAATAAAAGAATCAGATGAACCAAAACCTGAGCCAGCCAAAATTAAAAATAAATATTTTATGGAATAAATTAACTTTTATTTACTCTTCCCACATTACATTTTAAACATGCGATAACACAGTTTGATTTAATATGGCCAATTTTATTATCTATTCTTTCTATAGTTCCTAAGTCAGATTTTAATTTCCTGTATTGAACTGGAACTTGGCAATATATACATTTTTTATATTCTTTGATCAATTCTATTAAAAAATAAACATCAATGAAATAATCTTTATCATATCTATTATATTTTTTATCAGAAGACTTTGAATTATTTATCCACTGTCTAATAGTCTTTATAATATAATCTTCATAATTTATTCCTTTTGAACGACATTTATTACAAGTTTTCATTTGTTTATTTTCAGTTATAAACTCTTCAACTTCTTTATAACAACAACAATTAGAACATTTAATTTTATTTAAACGATTATTAGGCTTTTCTTTTTTTCCTTTACGGCATCCTTGGCATAGCTTAAATATATGTTCACCTAAAATAAATGCGTGATGTTCTCTTAAGTTATGACATCTGCTGCATCTATTCATATTATAAACTAGTATTTCTTATTCACAATATAATGCGTTATGCGTCTGTATTCTGTAAAAATTAAAATAAAACTTTTTATAATTTTCAGAAAAAAAAAATCAAAGAATAATAGACAAAATTTATATATTTTTTTATCTAATGCGTCATGCGTCTGTATTCTGTAAAAATTAAAATAAAACTTTTTATAAAATATATTTATCTTGCCATACAATATTTGCAAGACATAATTACATTACTTTTTATAA
The DNA here is from genome assembly GCA_918843875.1 of Diadumene lineata. Taxonomy (NCBI): domain Eukaryota; kingdom Metazoa; phylum Cnidaria; class Anthozoa; order Actiniaria; family Diadumenidae; genus Diadumene; species Diadumene lineata. The sequence goes on along the minus strand of OU974071.1, from coordinate 16,858,620 downwards.
ATCCCTTTTTAGGATTAGTGCGCTTTACTTGGCCAAAATTAGGCAAAGATAATAGTTTATATTGTATTAATCTTCCACACACATCACAATTATTATTCTTTCTCATTTCCAATACATAATTTAAATCAATAAATTCTTTTTCATTATAAATCTTCTTTAAAATATCGTGTTTCTTATAATTGCTTAAATCTTCTTTTATTTCATCTAAGTTTATCTTTTTTTCTCTACATGAATTACATGTTTTCATTAAATATCCATCTTTCTTAAAGTCTATATATTCTTTAAAGCAATGGCAGCGAGAGCAGCATCTTTTATTTAAACGATTATCTGGCTTTATTTTCTTACCTTTGCGACAGCCATTGCAAAGTTTAAATATATGTTCATTTAAAATAAATGTATAATCTTCTTTCAAATTATGACATCGACTGCATCTCTTCATTATAATATAAAAATACTTATTAACAATATAAAATATTTTCAGGAAATTATAAAAAGTTTACATTTGGATTTTGCATAATACATAAACATAACGCATTCTGGATTTTGAAATCTCTTCACAATATTAAAAATCATCTCACATTTTTTATAATTTCATAAAAAGTCTTATTTTATTTTTTACAGAATACATAAACATAACGCATTAAGGATTTATTTTTTTTCTTTTAATATAATATGACAGAAAATAAAGCAGTTAAAATTGTAATGGACTCAGCTGTTATCGTTGGACTTTCAGCTGGGATTGGCTATGTAGCTAAGAAAATCCTAAAAGAAAATTTCCTCGGCGATCCCAGTTCAAATTTAGGTAATTATGGTAAACTTACTCTTGTAGTTGCGGCCAGTGTGGCAACAAAAGAATATTTAGAAAAACAAAAAATAATTCCAACAAATATATAAGATGGCAACCATAGCAGTAATGATAGCAGGAGCAGTACTTAACGCCACGGCATTCATCGGCGGATCATATTTAGGAAAATATTTAGATAGTTCTCATACAGATTTAGAGAGAATAAGGCATGATAAAGCATTAGAAAAATATCAGCATGACATGGGTGAATGGCAAAAAGAACAAAAAAGATATCAAGATTGGCTTGGACAACAATATTTAGAAAAGAAGCAAGCTGATGAAAATCTCCAGAGCACTGATGAAGCTTTTGTTCTATATAGTAAAGCGCATCCAGAATTTGCCTATAGATTGAAAAATAAACCCAATTTCAAAAATTATTATTCGCCATCTTCAAAACAAAAACAATATGAAATTTTATATGTGGCTGGTGGAATGTTAGCAGCGGGCTACGTAACTGCTAAATATTTATAAATATAATGGCTGAATTTGAACCTACAGATTTTGACCCAACAACTGAAGAAGGTCGTATAGATATAAATGAAGAAGTAGATAAAGAATATGATACATTACTTCTAAGAGAAAATGAAACAGTAGACAGTTTATATTCTCGTTTTAGACAAAAGTTCGGAAGGGGATGGAGAAATGCATTTAATAGATTTTCAGATTCATGGAAAACAAAAAACCCTGGCAAACAACTTCCAGAATACATGGAATTACAAAATATGGATGAAGAAATTGATAGTACTTCTACTGATAGACTAAGAGTAAGTACTTTACTTACAAAATACCCAGATCTTGATAAAAATCTAATTGACATAACAACAGATAGAAATGGAAATCAATTAATATCATTTCGGTCAAGCAGATTAAAGGGATGGACAAAACCTGAAAGACTTTATAATGAGGATAAAACTGTAAGAAAAAGTGTCGATGATAAAATAAAAAGTGGAAAATATAATGAAATCCCTACTGATCTTTTAATAATGGAAAATCAAAATGAAGAATTTGAAAATAAAATTGGAAGACGAGAAGAAGAAATAGAAAGAAATAATGAAGAAATAGCGTCAACTTCAGATCAAGATAGAATTAGAACACTTGATACTAGAAATCAGGAATTAGAAAATCAAAATGTAGCAGATAGAGAAACAATAGAAGAAAATAATCAGGAAATTGAGCAGATAGAAGAGAGAATGAGTTTAAGAAATAGAATAAAATATATTTTTAAAAAATATGGTTTTACTGTTGCTTCAATTGCAACCGCAGTTGCTATAACAATAGGCGTCCTCGTCAGTCAATTAAAATCAGGACTTTCATCAGTAGCAAAAGGTTTTGGCAATGGACTTAAAACTCTGGGTAAAAAACTGGGTGAAATATTGCCGGGCATGATTGGCGCCATAGCTAGTTTCATTTTTAAAACCGCAGGCCAAGTTGTTTCCTTTGTTGCTGAGCATGCTTGGCTATTGATTGTTGCCGTTGTTGCCTTCATGATTGAAAAAATGAAAAAATAAACTATATATGCAATTAACAATAAAATCAGCAACAAATAATTTTACAATCTATCTTGATCAACCACCGGCGGTGGGAAAAATATCTCTGCTTGGTGCTGTAATTAATTTTCCTTCTTCAACTATTCCTTCAGAAATCTACATTTATTGCGATAAAATAGATTCAGAAAAACGATTATACAACGGCAAAAGAGATACTTTATTAGCAGTAATCTCCCGCAGAACAGCCAATCAAATTTCCTATGACACCAAACCAAAAATATCAATACCATTGTCAACAACATCTGCCATTGGAAGTCTTACTTTTAAAGTCAAAGATGCAGATAAAAAAGATATAAACTTTTCTAGCATTGTTCTTGAACTTGATTTAATATAATGATAGCTGAAGATCTTACCAGTGAGCAAATAATAGAGAAAAATATAAAAAGAATAAATATTTATAGAAATTGGTATTATAAAGCCATTCTATCAGGATATACAACGCATCCAGAAATTATCATCGGTTCTAGTTGTATATATACCATTCCAAATGAAACCTCTAGCATTTTAATAAAAACTTTAACTTCTGATAATGATGGACATAGACGCACCAGTAGATTAACTTCAGATGATACTATAGATTTTGGAATTCAATATACAACAGCAACAAGTAATGGCAGTACAATTCATTATATGTTTTCAGTTGATCTATCAACTTGTACAAGATATAAGATTAAAGATGGTGAGGGTGTAAAATATGTTTTTCCCATAAACCTTAGTTGGCCACTTTCAAATATAACAAATTATAAAAGTATCAGGGTTTTTTCTATATATATTAGACAAAGTAAAGGTAAAGATAAAGGTAATGAAACAAGCGTTGTAGTTAATTATTCTCAAGATATAGAATGATAGCTGAAGAACTGAATAGTAAACAAATAACAGAAAAAATTTTAAATAGAGAGGATATTTGGCGAGATTGGTTTTATGGGGTTCTTAGAAAATCATCAGTGAAATACCCAAAAAGCTATACAAAAGGTGATACCGTATCATGTAGTATGCTTGTATATCCAAATGAAACCTCTGAAGTCAACATTCATACTTTAACTTCAGACGACGATGGTGGTGGATTAGATGCTAATGATGGTCTTGCTTTCGAACTTCAATACACTACAAGTGATGATGCAACAAACCCCAGAACCCATGCAATGTTTTCTGTTGATTTGAAAGATTATCCGAGATATAAACTTTGGAATGATTATAGAGGTGGAATTGCTCATATTTTTCCTTTAAACAAAAAATTCAAACTTTCAAAAATACCAAACTATGAAAAAATTCGTCTTTTCAATATTTCCATAAAGCAATCCAAAGGAACAGAAAAAGGTAATAAATGCAGTTTAATGGTTAATTTCACGCAACAAAATTAATTTTTTATTTTATATAATGACCGACTCAGTATATCCAATTTTACCTTCCGGAGAAAACTTTCGTCTGAATAAAGTAAATATAGTTCTTTCACAACTTGATGATGAACTTAAACATTATGAAAATGTTAGAAAAAAATATGCAAGAGCCCGATCCTTAATACATGGAACTGCAGTAATCAGCGGCGGATTATCAGCTGTACTAACTGCATCTGGCATTGGAACTTCACTTACAGGACCAGGAATTATTGTTGGCATTCCCTTATCAGCCGTTGGTGGTATTCTTGGTTTGGTTTCCGCAACTTTCGGAATGGCAACAAAAAGATTAACAAAAAAAGTATCAAAGCACGAGAAAACAATTCAACTCATTAAGTCAAAACATAATAGCATAGCTGATCTTGTTTCAAAAGCACTCCGTGATAATTCTATTGATGAAAAGGAATTTACACTGATTATTACAGAGTTGGATAAATATGAAGCTCTGAAAAATAAAATAAGATCTAGAGAAAAAAAAGAAGAACCCCAAGTCAACATAGAAAAGCTGAGAGAGGAAATAAAAAAAGTACTTCTACAACAGCTATCCACCGGAGTGAGAAAGAATTAACTTTCTCTTTTGATAGAACTCCCTATGGCGGATACATGTACAAATTAAGATATAATAAATATATAGAATAAAGTGGACATATTTTTTTAAAAAAAAGCATATTTTTTTTTCATCTTTGTAGAAATAAACTTAAATATATAGAATGAAGTGGACAGATTTTAAAAGGAAATACCCAAACTACTCACGATTTAGATTTGGTGAAAATAAAAACGGAGATGTTGAATTTCTATTTAATGATGATAATTATAATCCTTTCAATAAAGATGGAACTCTAAAGAAAACATTATATCACTTTCCTTCATGGAATGGACATACTTATAAACCTGAAAATATAAATGATTTTTTATACACAAACGACAAACAAGCTTTTGAAAAAGCCACAGCAGAAGTAAATGAAATGGAATTCCCTAAAAAATACCGCTTCAATAAAAACGCAGATTATAAATTCCTCTCATGGAATTCTAACCCAACACATTTGAATTATTATTCTTTTAACGTTTATATCACACCAAAAGAGAAAACAAATTTCACATTTAGAAATATATTTGACGACAGTGAAATAATATTTAAAAAAACTCCTGATGTTAAAAAATGGTTAGAAAGACCTAACTTATCATTTTGGGCACAAGCGCTGAATTTTGCCGTCTGGTGTGCTACAGGTGGCTGTGGTGTAAGTAGAGAAATGCTTACATCTGCATCGCCTCAAGTTGATAGTTTTTATAAGTTTCACGTTTATTTCACTATCAGACGCATTTTAAATGACCTCCAATGTCCATTGCCAAAAGATAGACATTTTTCAAAATTTAATAATTACTATAACAAAAATGCTTTTGAGAAGTTAAAAACAGAATTCTCCACCGGTAATGATTTTAGATATCATGGCTCTACAGAAGTATTTAATGCTTTCTATTGGAGTTATGGCGGTTTAGATCATGACAAATACATTCCAAACAAAATTTATCAACTACCAGACGAATGGGCAACTACAGACCATATGAATCATTTCAACATTGAGTATGTCTCCGATCCAAAAATGAAAAAGCAATATGAATATTTCTTTCCTTCTACATCAATGGGTTTAACAAAAGCTGGATTGTCTAGAATAAATCAATCTATAGAAGCATTTGTCTATTGTATTCTAGGCAGTCAAGTGCAAACAAGAAGCAGCATTATTGGCGACAGCGGCAGTGCGCAAGAAACTCAAAAAGTATTTTTACAACTGTTTGAAAGCTCTGTTGTTGAAATCGATATTTCAAAATCTATCCAAAGATATCAATTCGCTCTTCAACAAGCAAAACAAAAACTAGATCTTGCTGTTGCTCTCGGTTGTTGGCTCTGTCCATCGTTTTTAGTTTTAAATAATTCCCCCATTGTTGGTTACAATAACAAGTTGCAAAAATCCACAGAGAATATGAAACTTGGAGTTAATAATATCAACGAAGAAATTATTCCTGTTGTTAAACATAATTTAGGTCCGTCTAAAAAACATCTGCTGCCGAAAGAAGAAAAACCTCTTCCTACAAAGGAAAAAGAACCAATACACAGTAAACCGTTTATTTCTCAAAAACATAAAATTAACCTAGCAACAATAACAATAGCAACGGCAGGTTTTGCGTTTTATTTGTGGCATTAATTACTGTCTCACGCGTGAGACTCCATATAAGCAATTCTCAAAACAAAATAATGTCTCACGCGTGAGACTCCATATAAGGAATTCTCAAAACAAAATAATGTCTCACGCGTGAGACTCCATATAAGGAATTCTCAAAAACAAAACAAAAATAACCTAGCAACAATATGTCTCACGCGTGAGACTCCATATAAGGAATTCTCAAAACAAAATAATGTCTCACGCGTGAGACTCCATTTAAGGAGTGAATGTAAGACTGCCACGACTCAATAAACGCCAAGTACTTCATGTATGCCCAGATTATAAAAACATAAACAAATCTACAAAAGAAAATATGAAAAAAAACGAAGGACTACGTCACAAAAACTATAATCTGGGAATACATGCAGTACTTACCGTTTATTCGTCGTAACTTGATTCTGCTGCAACCTTGAATGGTTAGCTGAGCCGAATGCTCTACTTATATACATTTTGTGTTTCTATATTTAGTAAATTACATCACATTCTAGAACATTGCGAACGTATCCAAATATAGCATGGCGAATGTTCTAGAACATTCGATAGGCATGACTACAAGCACGTACAATGTTCTAGAGCTTACTTAGGCATGACTACAAGCACGTTCGTCACAAATGAACAAACAGAACCTCGAGATATTCTTCCAAGACGTAAAAGAAGCTTTTATAACAGTTGGGTTAGCTTACCCAGAAACAGAAGATTTTATCGACGAACAATGGAAGGATTTAGAAAGAAAATATCTAGAAATGACTGGCAATTCAGCTGCTGAAAGCCGATCAGCGCCAACATTTGAAGATGTAAAGAAAAAATTGAGTGAGAGCAAGAATAATCAACGCTTCATGGATTTTACAGGAATCGAAAACGAACTGAAAGACACTACTAAAGAAGATTGCGTGAAGAGCATCAACCTTTTATCAAGAGCTATTGGCGACTGCAAAAGAAAGACTGTTTATTATGCCGCCCTACAAGGATCGTTGCTTCAAGGTTTGAATATAAATGATGAACAGACATTAAATGAAATCAGCATGTCAAGATCTTATGCTTATTTTTTAAAGAAATTTTCGATTCTTGTAAATGAATTTAATCAGCTCCGGTATTGTGAATTGCCTTTACGTTATTTTAAACAGCATCTCCCAATAATTTCAGATATTTGTAAAGCTAATCCCGAGGAATGGAAATGACTTTTTTTTAACCGGTTATTGACAAAATAAAAGATTATGAATCATTCAATCAGTCTCACGCGTAAGAATATATATGTTAAATTAATATAATGGAAGAGTGTGATAAAATCTTAGACTATGAAAATTATTTTTATTATTGTCAAGAGTGTGGAAAAATATTCGATATTTGCCCAACCTTAGTTTTAAATCAAGAGAACTTATTCAAACAAGAAGGCAGATCTGTCAGACCATCTGATTTTAATCCTTCAAAACATTTCAGAAACTGGATTTATTTAATCCTTGGTCGATCTCCATGTATTCCAAAATATGTTATTGAAAAATGTAGAGATGATTTTCCAGATTCTAATGTTAAACTTCAAATAATTTCCATAAGAAAATCCTTAAAAGAAATTCAAAGAACGGATTTAAATAAATTTACCAGCGCCATCTGGTCCTTATCTACAGAAAAAGATCTTCCAACCGTGGATGGAAATCTTCTTCATAAAAGTGAAATGATATTTCTGACTGTTTTAAAAAATATAAGACGTAAAAATAAAAAGACTTTTTATCCTTATTTCATTTATAAAATCTGGGATCTCATCCTTCCAGATGAAGACCGTGAAATATTAGATTTTATTTATTTAAAAAGCAATTTTGTTATAAAGAAAAATGACGAAACTTGGAAAAAAGTTTGTGAACAAACAAAGCTTGAATTCAGAGAAACTAAAGTGTGAAAAAATAATTCATAGTAACAAGCTATAGAAGAATCTTGATTATTCAAAAATAGACCCACCCCTCCCCTATTGATTTTCCCAAGGTGATGACGTCATCACTTCCCTCCCCTCCCCTCCCCTCCTAGTAGTAGAGAGGTACCGTATTCTGGCTCATAGCTCAATAATTCCAGAGACCACCCCTCCCCCATTTATTTTTTCCCTAGTTATGACGTCATCAACTCAAATTCTGTTTTGCCCTAAAATGGCCCTTTTTTCAACCAATGAATTGCTGTGTGAAATAGGTGTTTGAGCCAAGTTCGGTACCTCTCTACTACTCGGGGATTGATCTGCTGTCCGTAATACCGAGGTGTCCGTAATACCGGGGTGTCCATAATAGACTGTATATAGAATTTTCTTGATAGAGAATCAATTTCAAGAATAACCGCTATGGATGAGATGTGTAAAAGTGCTTCCGTATTTGTTATATATTATTGAAATAATTATTCATTTTATTTATTTATTATCTCCTTATTTTAAATTTTTTTTATATATCATTCATTCATTTATCTATTTATTTGTTTGTTTATGCATTCATTAATAAGTATGGATGCTGATTATTTTTGTTATTTATGAAAGATTTAAATAAATAACAAAAATAATCAGTATCCATGAATTTTGTAAACAGCATACAACAAATTCTTTTGCTTATGACTTCATTGATAGTGTTTTAGGATTTACTTTTTATCATAATTTGAATATAATAATTTTTATAATTTTTTTTAGTACTATATAAAACACGTCCTGCAAGTTTTTTATATAACTTCAAAAACTCCAACACTTATAAAACCAAATATTTCAAATACAATTTTGAAAAATAAGCGAAAAAAGTTATAACATTTACTGGTGGTCATTCTGATCATGCATCATGTTGAATATGCGTCCCACATTTGAGTCTGGTCCTTGAGTTCAATTCCTTGGACCATTTTGTCACATGATCGAACAGAGGTTGCTTCATAGCATGTAAAGTAATCTCATTAGTAAGCTTTAATATAGATTTTATTGTTTTTAATATGATTCATAAACTAGTTATAGTTGTAAATTAAATTGATATATTTTTATGTTTCAGTGCAAATCAAAGATAATTGATAATTGTGCTCTATAGACTTAATAAATTTTTATTAATTAGTATTGTTGAATGTGTTTATAACCATTTCTAAGAGTGGATGGACTGAATCCAGGTAGAATTAATGACAAAGTTCATTGATTGTCTCAGTGATTATGTCTCGGTCTGATATTGATAATAATAATTAGATTATTGACAAAAGGGATTGGCAATAATGAAGATTGAAAAACTTAATAATGCAATTTTAATAATAATGTCTGTCCTCAAAAGATGTAGTCTCCTTCACAGCCGCTTTTAGTGTAGGGCTTCCTGTGTCGTCAGACACTAAAAGCGCTGCTGCAGAAGGAGACTACCAAAGATGAAAAAATATATTTTGTCAGCTTATATAATCATTGAAATGGGAATTTTATGCAATCAATCATCACCTCTGCCATTAACAGGGTCAACAAATTTCTGTTTATATTGTTGGCATAAACATGGCAAGCCTATTAGGCTCCAAGCAGAAGATCCTCACTTCCAAATACTAATTAGATGCATTTCATAGGTTAAACCAAGTATATAATTTACCTTTTTTAAGCCATTGTCGCCACCAGTAATTACATTCATTTCTTCCTCGTCTGAGACAGTTATACTAAATGTTTCCTCTTCTTTTTTATAGCCATATGATCGGCGGTAGCATTTACGATAAAAATGCAGTGAGAACCCCTCTGGCAGATCTTCAGATGGAAATACTAATTTGCCATCAATGATTTGAATTTTGTCCAAGTAAACTTTCAGAATCTGTTCATGTTCTTGTTCAGCTTTGACATCTTCCATTTTTCTTTGAGAAACTAGTAAAAATTAGAAGAAAAAAAATTAAGACACTACTCTAGTGATGCATTGTGTAGCAACAAGAAAATTGAAACCAGTCCTCTGCACCATAGTCTAATGCTTTAGAAAGAGATTGACTGACACTGGTATGCAGATGTGAACCTATATCCATTAGATGCTATTAAAAGATTGCCAGATTACCATTCAACCAGAACTTATTTGCACAGACAAAGATAAATACACAAGACAGTTGAATGTGGAGTTCTGCTTGAGACTACTGGAATTTGTCCCTAAATAGGATCTATTTGTTCAGTATTTAATTTGTTTGTATTTGTTTAGGGTTAGAGTTATGGTATGGTATGGTATGGTGTGGTGTGGTGTGGTGTGGTGTGGTGTGGTGTGGTGTGGTGTGGTGTGGTGTGGTGTGGTGTGGTGTGTTGTGGTGTGGTGTGGTGTGGTGTGGTGTGGCGTGGCATGGTATGGTATATGGTGTGTGTGTGTGTGTGTATGGCATACAGTATGGTGACAGTAGTATGGTTTATGGTACAAACTTTCTTGACATGGCATGGTATGGCATGGTATGTAGTGTGTGTGTGTAAGGCATACAGTATGGTGACAGTAGTATGGTTTATGGTGTATACTTTCTTGACATGTCATGGCATGTAGTGTGTGTGTGTATGGCATACAGTATGGTGACAGTAGTATGGTTTATGGTACATATTTTCTTGACATGGCATGGCATGGTATGTAGTGTGTGTGTGTATGGCATACAGTATGGTGACAGTAGTATGGTTTATGGTATATACTTTCTTGACATGTCATGGCATGTAGTGTGTGTGTGTATGGCATACAGTATGGTGACAGTAGTATGGTTTATGGTACATACTTTCTTGACATGGCATGGTATGGCATGGTATGTAGTGTGTGTGTGTAAGGCATACAGTATGGTGACAGTAGTATGGTTTATGGCACATACCTTCTTTTTGTCAATATGAAAATAAACTAACCTGTCCGTAGTGTCATGCGGACATCCATTGACCGAGAAGGGATGGCAATGCTAATTTTAGCACGATGGTGGAAATCATTGCACAGCATGTAAAATGATGATGGCGACAATTCACCTTCTCTGATATCAATGTCTTCTTTTGCATATGTGTTATCAACCTTTCCATCCAAACCAAGAAAAATCTGAAAGATATTCACCACAAAAATGTTGGACTTTCTTGACACAAAACATTGGGATTTTGCAAGCTCAATGTGATCTGTCAATTAGAAACTACATTTTGACTGACACAAGGTGAGGAGAAGTTGTGCCAGATTCTTGTGGTAGCTTGGAAAGTCTTCAATGATGGAATATTAGCATACCTTAACCCTAACTCTCAAGCATGAAGGAGTCAGGTATGTCAGATCATATCTGATGTGAGAAGGTACCGAAACACGGCAGTCCTTTTTTAGTTCATCTTCAAGACTTTGAATCTCCATGTCTTTCACTGCGGGATCCAATGACATTTTCCAGCCATCTCTTCCATTATTAAAATTATTCTGGAAATCCTTCAGTGACTTTGGTCCTTCATCTCCTGAAAAATGTTGTTTTGTGTAATGTAACATATGCAATACAAAATTAAAAAAGGTCTGTCTGTCTGTCTGTGTTTGTCTGTCTGTCTGTCTGAAAACATGCCAACTTAAATAAAGCTAGTATCTGGCTTATAGACTTTCTTTATAATTTATCTGCTGGATAGAGTTTATCTGATGGATAGCGCTATCCAGGATCCATACAACTGACACCTGGTCAATTATGAATTACCTTCATCAACACTGCTAATATATATATGTCCAAAATGGCACCAGAGATCAGCCTTTGGCAGCTTCCCATCTTGCATTTCACCATGTATCTTCTCTAACACCTCGTTGAGTAACTCTTTCAAATCATCTATATTGAGTTTGCCATCATCAATCTATTAGTAAACAACCAATGAGTATAACATATAGTACAGTAACTATTCTTTCTTTATTCAGTTAAATAACATCTTGGAAGTTTCTTTTGACGCCATTTTAACTGTGTCCAACCAAACAACCCATGCATGCTTGCAGTTGAGTTTCAAACTCATGAAAACTGTGAGCATTGATATCAGCTAATTGTGTGTATTATATCCTTAACGAATCTGCATTGGCAGATATAGGGTAGGTTTCCTGAAAAGATCTCAAAACCTCTTCTTGAATTTTTTTTACAAAATAGTAAAAAATAGTATTTTATGATTACTGGGTAGTGCACCCCTTCTGAAGATAGTGCACCCCTTCCTGAAAACAATCCTGGATCCACCCTGACCTGATTAATGAATTATTTATAAACAAAACAAATACACACCGGCCCATCATCTTGAATCGTTGTTATCTTGTAGTAGTGATCGGTTTGCTTCCATTTTGAGTTTGGACAGTCCACTTTTTCCAGCTCAAAGTCGCAGTTGTCAGTTGAATTCACAAAATCATACTTGTCACAGGAATACTTTCTATTTTTTTTCTCATGCATAAAGGAAGACTGTAACGATAGCAAATTAAAATAGATGATTAGTCTGTCAGGGAGGGTCATTTGACAATGGGTGGGTTTGGGTTAGGTTACAATGGGTAGGGATCAGGGTCATATCATTTAGGGGTCAAAAGGGATCAGTGATCTAGTATCTTTTTAGGTATTTAAAATGCTTTTAGGCTAGGGGGAAAAATTATGTTTTTTTAAGGGGGGAAGGGGGATATTTTTGAAAAATTCAGACAATAGTAATCATCCCCACACTACCATATATCATATATCAGTTCCACCCCCTGAGCTAAGAAAATGAATGTAGCAATGGCTTGATGATCTAACACAAAATGATTTTAACAGTTTAGAAAATGAATATGAAAATAGAAGACTGGGTGAAGGAATGAATAAATGGATGAATGAATAAATGGACTAACCAACTGAAGAACCAATAAAAGAAATATCAATGCTGATCATAAATTAATAAATTAATAGAATGTTATTGATAATATAGTTTACATGTATAACTAGTATGTACTACTAGACAGACAGACAGACAGACACAAACGGCAATGACAGATTATTCAGCCAGATAGATGGATATACTGTCTACCTAACATTTACTCACCGCTAGATCCCTTAGTTCAAATATTGCTTTCTTGTATTGCCCATTTTCACTACTGACATAAATTGTATTATTCATTTTTTTGACAATGATTGATGCACCAGTACTTTCTTTGATTCTCTCTAAATTGTAGGATCCCTTTCCAATGACTTTACCCATAGCTTCTGGTGGAATGTGAACTTTTTCCATCTGCAAATAATAATTTATATAAAAGAATTAATATACAGCTATTCTTGAAATGGTTGTCCAGTTGAAAGACAATTTAGTCAATAGCAAAGTTATTTGCATCATTATCTCATGTTTTTTATTTCTATTTTTTAACAAATGATGACTTAAATTGTACAAAAGGGTATACAATGGTAACTATATAATATGTGCAGCTTTTTTGTTTTGTGTCTAATCTTAACAGAAGAAAACTGAAAACTTGAAATATGCAAATGATATTGTTCTTTGCTAAATCAGTAGTTCAACTGAACAACCTTTTCAAGAATAGCTGCATGTCATAAAAGTAACATTCTGGTGGAGTGTTTACTCAAAGATGCTAAGGTCCGAGGTTTTGAGTCCGGGAAGTGGAGTCTATTGGTCAGAATTTCTTTCTTTGTTAGTTAATTAAATTTAATCAGACCTGATAGAACATGTCTGAACTTGCCTCAACTTCTAACAGAGGGAAAAAAAAGAAACTCTCTGCATTTTAAGACTCGTGCCAGCCAGAGGCCTGTGCACTAGTAATTACTGCACCAAACATGGCTAAAAGTAGCAACTACAGTCAGGCAGGGAAACACGGAAAGCACCAATCAAACAATAATCCGGAAATTTTGAAAGAGAGCCACTATAATTAAAAAAATAATTATTACTGATTATCAATCATTAATTAAAAGATTTATCTTCCCCCCCCCCCCGCTTTAAACAAATATTGTACAGTTGTGAAAATAAAAAGAGTAAAAAATTGAAATGCTTGCAAGATCAATCTTCAAATCATTAAGTCTACAAACAACATTACTTATCTGTTATAAAATAGATTTTCTGCTAATAGTACAAATTTAGTACAGAATAAAGAAAAAACAATAATTTTCTTTTTTCTGCATACTTCATATTTTTAGGGGCCCAATTTTACAATTTTTAAAAATCAGGGATAAAGAGCATTTGCATATTTTCATAGCTACTTCTCATCCAGTTCACTCCAATTCTGCATAATAAAAATAATAAAAATTAAAAATTATTCCCCCTTGCACTATTTTTTAAGAATTCCTAAGGATCGAAAAACCTTTTTTCTTTCTGAGCAATATAAAGAAATATGAAAGTCACAGGACAGTAATTTTAATTACCTTATCATTTCTTTTTTTCTCTTGATAATATTCACCCTGGTTGATTATATAAAAGCAAAAAAAAAATATTTTAAGACAATAGATAAGAGTCCTTGCATGTGATGTAAAACAAGCCACATCTGGATAGCCTGCATTGCATCCGCTATTTTCTCTCGTTAATATCCCCTACAATGCTTTTATTGAGGTAAATGTCCATTTGCTGTTTTTAAAGAGTTCTAGAGAGAGACGTGGTGGCCTAGTGGTTAAGGAATCGGACTTCGGGTCCTCTGACCTGGGTTCGATTCCCAGACCGGCGATCTAGTTGCGTCCTTAGGCAAGATACTTTACTCTCTCAGTGCCTCGTCTTCTTGGATAAGGACGTAAAGCCGGAGGTCCCATCTGCTTTCACTCTGACTATGTTATAAGGTAGACGTAAAAGAACCGCTGAGGACGTAAACAAATGTCTGGCAGTGACCACCCTCAGTGTCTGTCTCAGCAATCAGCATTGAGCCGCACAGTTATTGGAGCCTACAATCTTGAACATAAATGTTGAGACTCTGAGCACGCTTATACATTTCTTGAGTATGTTTGCTGCAATACATCACTTTGACGGTCTTTCAATTATCCCCCTCCCCCCAAAAGCAATGCTGTGTTCCCTGAAGGTGTTTCTCTCCCATGAATAACAACATTGATCGAGGAGGGGGAGGGAGGGTCAGATATTGATGTGTACAGTCATGAAACTATGCAAAAGTTGAAGAGTCTCAACTATTTATGTCCAAGATTGTAGCTCTGTTGTGTGGTCTCACACATACGTGTAAAAGCCTTATAAATAAGTAAATAAATAAATAAAAAGTCAAAACCGTTGTGGTTGAGTAAAAGTCAAACATTTTCCTACAATCAATAGAGGCTCTCTTCTCACGAGTCTGTTATTTGCTTGGAACAGGGTTTGGCAGTATTTCTGAGTCAAGTTTGGGAAAATTTACACATGTAAAAAGACAAGCTCTCATAATTTTTCTTTCAAAAAGCAATGTAATTTATAAGCAACAAAGTAATTCTTGACAACTGAGAAGGACTGGGAAGAGCATTTAGAGCCAATCAGATTATTTGTAAGAAAGAGCAAATCAGAAGGCGTGCCAAAATTCTGGCACGGTGGAACACAATATTGTGCGCTGTTTCTCAGACGGTTATAATGACAATTTTTCTGGATGCAACACAGGCTACATCTGGAGGGCAAAACAAACGATTATTTTGTCCTCCAGGTTGAGATACATTCCAACAAAATGCATATGAATCTATACACTCATTCCGGCCCATATGAATTGATTTAAATATCATCAATCAAATACTAAATAATAATCAAATATTGGTATTTCTTTCAATTTCTACTCTAACTTACCATCCAAATTTCAAGCTGACGTTTTCCCTCCTGGATTTCCTCCCTAGAACCACGAAAATGAACTTCATTCTTGTTGCGCTTCATTCGCATTCCAATAGCATGCACTTTAAATGCCTTCAGCCGAGAGTTAATATATCTAATAAGATCTTCATCTTTAGGAGATGGAAGTTTCACGTCTTCTTTCATAACTGAAAATAAAGCATTTGTGAATGTATGTATAAGAACAATTTTATTCCATGAGCATTATATTGGAAGATTGAGTTTACTAAGAAAAACTAAATTTAAAAATATTGAAATATATCATCAAATATCGTATCATTACATAGACCGTATCAAGAAATTCTCAATGGTTTTAGATTCACGCAGATTACTTCATGTGGACAGAATTAGGCATTTTCAAATTCCTATCTAGCCTCGAATTTTAAAACACACGTCTCGCCGTCTGGAAAAGACCATTCGCCACCCAAGGAATCGTGCCAAGTTATTGAATGTAAAGGGACCTGTTTCCAAACATAATAGAATAACATCAAGAGGCGAGTGAATATTAAAATTCTTGTTGACTGCTAATAAGAATCTATCAAAAATCTAACGAAAATACCCCTGGGAAATCACATTGATGGATACAATTTGATAAATAACGGAGAAAAACATATTACCTTAAATCCTGAAGTAAATAATTCTACAAATTGTCAGTTAACAACCGAAAAACATAGGTTTACGAGCAAGGACTCAACAAAAACACAATCTTACTTCGACGAATTTGACTTCCGCAAAATAAAATTAGAGCCCAGTCTTTCCCAGTGATTCGGTTTTAAAATGACGTAGTGTCTGACTTCGATTCCTTCTATAGTATTGAACTGATCGTTATTATTGACTGTAATGCTATTTTATGCTAATTCTGTTGTTTCCTTTTATTTAATTAGTGCAATTTACCACTAAATAGTGACAACCGTTGCACACATTTAGTGTTTGCACTTTCTAAAAGTTAGTGGTGATAGGTTAATTGTTTGGTTAATTGCCTATGCCATAGCACAGGAAGCCCAACTATCTGGACCAGCACTACACAAAAACCCTAATCTACCGGAAAGCCTGAGAAGTATAAAAACATTTATCGGACATCGTTGGGTTTTTGACGCCCTAAAATGATTAACAACACGAAACAATGCAAACATAATTTTTTTAAGATGCTATTTATTGAGGTTTAATTCACACAGAATTACATATATAGTACTCTATCAGAGTTGTTAGGTTTCGTCAAGCTCTATGAGAGCTAATATTTAAAATAAGCGTTCTTATTACTATACTATGAAGCTAACTACTGATGGTTGCCTTTTGTAAGTTTGAAGCGTCCCTTTGGTTGAAGGTAGATAAATGATTATGTTTGGGAAAATCCAGACAAGTGGATGGACAGTTTCTGGATAGAGGAATAGATTTTAGCCTGGATATTCTCGCTCGTAAACTGAGTTTAATATAGATGCTCTTTGCGATCCATGAAATTTAGTTAATTAAATTCAGTTAATTAGATTTAGTTAATCGGTTAAGTTTATATCATGACGTGCGAAAAATTTGTTCCTGTCCAAATGCTGGATTTTTTTTAATTAAGTAGTTATTCAATTCTAGCTCATGCATTTAAATGAACTCGGGACTTTGATAATTACTAATCAATCTTACATTGGCCAACTATCTCTAACTATATTTGGTGATTATTTAATGGATATTTATAGTTTCATTTTTCTTGTTCCGATTTCGTATTTCTGTTTGGGTCATTCATTGTTTTTCTTTGTTCTCAGTTTCTGGCGCAACAACAACAGGCTTTTCTAAGTGTGCTCTTTTGCTGAACTTGTAGATATCAATTTCTTGTTGCTGTTGAATAAATAAATAGAGCGTTTAAAAGAAATACTGTTTTAGTAGTACAATCACATGGGGTCGAGACAATTAGAATAAAGTACAGAGCATGTATATTACAAAGCATATTACAGCAGAGCATACAAGAGCAGAGCAGAAAGGAGCAGAACATATCAGAGAAGTCCAAAGTATTTTAGGGCAGAGCATCAACAGAGCAGAGCACAGCACAGCATAGCAGAGAGCTGCAGAGCACAGCAGAGCACAGCAGAGCACAACAGAGCACAGTGTGGAGCAGAGCAGTATGGAGCAGAGCAGGCAGAGCACAGCACAGCAGAGCAGTGTGGAGCAGAGTAGTGTGGAGCAGTGCAGACTAAGCAGAGCAGAGCAGACATTAGATTAAAATAGAAACCATTACAGTTTCATTAGGGTATTCAAAATGTTGTGGAATAATTGATGAGCTAAAGGAGTAGCTTCAATGTTGCAGTAAGTAAGTACATTTTTACACTAACCTGTTGTGCACAAATAGCACGTCCGAGGGTTCCAGCATTTCTGGCAAGTTCTTCAAATGATCGTACGTAGAATACATTGCGATTCTTGTAGGTGTAGTTCTTGAGTGAGCCTGCACAACGAATTATAACAATGTCAATGATGGCAATAAATGGTATTATTAAAGAATCATCGATAAGTAATCACTCATGATGCAGCAGCCTGTGAGCACATGGAGCAAAGGGAGCAGCCCTGTAAGCTAGGACAAATCTCCTCCATACTCACAGGGCCTTCAGTAGGGGACGATCACATCAAACCGGGCTGGAAGTGAAAAGTCTTTTCTGTCTGTATCCCTTGAAATAGACCTTCCCCACACATAACTCCTATTACTCCGACGAAGGACTAACGTACGAAAGTTATCGCTGCTACCATTCAACGGTGGTCAACTTATTATTAAATTTATAATTGATTCTCTAGAGACACAAAAACAATAGATTGACACCGAGGCTGTAGTGTGTGTAAATCCATACATTCTCTGTATTTTATACACTCCAGCCTCGATGTAAATCTTTTGTTTTGTGACCAGTCAAGTGAATGTGAAGATGATCTATTGGAAAAAAAATTGAACAAGAAAAAGAGTTTCTTCCAGTCTGAACCATGAACCATGACAACTGTGGTTCTTCTCACCTCGGTTGTATTTGCCTAATCTAATGATAAAGATCTTCACACCCTTTCGTTCCATGATGGAAGTGTAGTGGCGAATACGTCCAAACGTGTAGCTGTTGGGTCTTCCGTGAGCGATCACAACAAGTGTTCGTTGAATGTAATCAGGCTCGTTGCGGAAGAAAACATCATAAGCGGTTTTTAGACCAATGTCGAGACGTTCTCCACTACGGTTAGGGAATCCAGCACGAGTAACAGCACGTGATACGGTGTTAAGAGTGTTGAATTGGCGGAATCTAGAATATAAGATAAACGTTAGGATTCAAGTTAAATTTAGGGTTGGACGATTTAAAACAAACTTAAGGTACTATCTTGAATTTCACTTAATCATACATTCATTCGTCATTCAATCACTTAGTTGATTGCTCATCAATTTCTAGTAATTTATTAGACTGATTATTGATAAATTAATTGATTCATGCATTCATTCATGCAAACACTCATTCACCCATTCGTTTATTTGTTCGATCTTTTTTCCCTCCTTCCTTCCTTCGCCTATTCATTCGTTTGTACTTTTGCTCATGTATAAATTCGTTTATTTAAATTCTTTATTCCGTGCTAATTATTCCTGATAAAATGAACAATAATTTATAGTTTAAATGTAATTAAGACTTTAATCAATTACTAGATGGGTAGACCCAACATGATTTACAAAGATAACGCATCCACTCACCTCATGACCACTCTAGCATTGTTAGCGTACGTTGCAACACCAATATGTGTTTGGTGTTTGCTGATAGTGAACGTGCTGGCAATTCGGTTAACAAACAGTTTCTGGAGGTGGAAGTTGCGGCCACCGACTTGACGGGATCCATCGATGAGGAAGGCCAGATCGAGTGTGACTGGACATTGCTTGAGTGGTCTTGAAGCTAAAATGAGAAAATAACGAATCAAATAGATGTTTGCAGGTTGTTGTTATTTTGATAGCGAACTTGCGGCTGACGATGGCCACGTAAAAATCGTAAAAAAGTATCACGATAAAAAGTAGTATAAAACAAATTCGTCACGACAAGATAAAAAGTAAAAAACGGTATATAAGAAGCAGCATTCAGTCTACACCATCGCCCGATGAAGACTAGCAGTCAAAACGTCCTACACAACGACTTTTGACAATCGTGAGAAAAACCAACAAGTATTTTTTTTTCATTTTCCACGATGATTAATCCTTTCATTCAAAGACAAAGAGTCATCGCATAACGTTTTACTCATGCTGAGACAACTCATTGCTTTGTACTACTAACATCCAATCCAATCCCAGCACATCACATCAGCCCGCAAAAGATGAGCTCTCGCCATGCATAGTGCAGCACAGTGTGCCAGCCGCCTTGCTTCAAATTACTCCACACAAGTTCGTCCCACAACAACAGCATCAAGTCCTAACGGCATGTTATACTTACGAGGTAGTCTTGTTGGTCGAATTGGTGGTTTTACTGGAGTTATTGGTCTTCGTCCTGCAATGAAATACAAAGCTATAGTGACGAACGGATATAATACATCTTCAGTCAAACTAAGAAGATCTTGTCTTCGTAGCAACCGTTTTTTGATCGGGATTCCTGTGTCCCCACGGTATAACTGAAAGCAAAGCGTGCATATATTGCCCCTTTGAATACCTGATTGGTTACAGGTAGTCCAAACATGATATTGATCGCTTCAATTTCTCACCAAATTAAAAATGAGTAAACATTTGAGCGTCTTTTATTCAGCCATTTTTAGTCTTGTGCGCATTTTCTTTCCTTAGTCGAAGTCGTTGTTGTGAAGATATAGCCCATCTAACGTATACTGTACATTCCACTCATTTTCAAAAGCTGACTAGCGATAACAAAAGGAATGCAGGTTGATTAACGATTTGCAATACCATTCTCGAAAACATGCTCGATTTTCTGTGTGGGGCGAGTTGCAAACCACATCGTATTACCGCGTGGTAGTTCAAAGACGTAACTGATCATCCTTCGAAAACAAGATAGTGAAGTTTAAGTACAAGAATACTATCAATACCTGGTCGTCTTCCACGTAGTCCAAATCGTAACGAGATATGAGCGTGCCATGTTTGTGGGATGATTCGAATGATACGTGCTGTGATGGCTGGCTTAAGTACACGGTAAACAACGGTATTTCTATCGCTGTTGCCATTGAACACCTGACATAAAGAATGATATATAGAATGATTAATAAAATGGATTAATATGATAATTAATAAAATAGATTGATAGAATGGATAATCAATTAGATTGATAGAATAATTGATCAAATAAATTGATAGAATGATTGAACAAATACATTGATAGAATGATTAATCAAATGGAACAAAAGAATGGCTAAATGTTTTGTATATAATTATACAACCATTAATCAATCAATCAATGCATAAATCAACGAAATGATCAATCAATTACTCAATTTACTGGTCAATCATTACTTTCAGATGCTGAAAAATCAACTGAAACACGCGAACCACACCGACTAACAGTAAGGATGCATAATCTGAACACATCTCACCCTAACGCGTCCTCTAACTCTGTAATGACTGAATCGTCGTCCATTGTTACTATAAGCCACGGTGTAAGTCTTCACCCATTGATTGCTATCTTGTCTACCTTGAGTCAGTATCTTAGTAATGATTGTACGTGAACCAAGATCAACTTGGATCCATTGTCGTCTGTCATTTCGTCGTGCTGACCAAGCACCGATGTATCTTCCTCGTTTAGCGATGTATAGACGAGCTCTGCTTGGTCCGTGGAAGCGATCCCATTTGGAAGAGGCACTGAATGCACTGTTTGGTATTGAACCATCTTCGATACCTACAGGAACCTTGTTACGAGCTGAAGAACGAAGAAAGCATGATCAATAACTGAGGAGCATATAGAGAATTTGTCTGCGCATGTCAGAAAAATTTTAGCTCGCGGTCATGTTTACATTTTTTTCTACGACCGGGGAACTTTTGAGTTCCAATCGCAGTCTTAGTGATCTTCAATTTAAGAAAATATAAATGGATACTTAAAGTCTATCACTTTGTAAGGTGCTGTGACTAAGTCAAGTAAATGTGGAGGTTTTTGATCTCAAAATATTTTTGAGCAAAAGTCCGCAAAGCGAAGAAGAAAAACACAAACCTACTGCATTTGTGTGAGGACTGCTGCCATAATAAAAGAAATAGCAGAAAACTTTTTCCACAGATTAAGAATGAAAGGTCATGAGAATTGTGTGGTACAGAATGATTTCTTATTGAGGATCGATTTTGTGGGGTGATGAGCAGATTATTTGCGCATTTTGCAAGTTTTGGTCAACTTTCCTTCTTGATAAGCATTATGTTTGAGGGGCTGCGCCGAAGCTAAATATAACTGATGCGAGTCGTCAAACACCATTCTACATCACAGCATTGTTATTTTTTTTAAGAAAGATTGGCCAAAACGTGATATTGCGATATTTGTTGACGCCATGGTTGTGTTTCTCCTCTCTCGACTGATTTGAATACCGAACCTGAAATTAGGTTAGAATGATCTTGATAAATCCAAATGATTGTGCAAACACAGATGAACCACCAAATTTTGTAATTTTCTGGTCGGGCTTTTGTTGATATACTCCTATCTTCACTAAATATAAACTTTAACTCACGCACGGAGAAGATTTGTCAGTCTTACTCTTTGGTCAATTTTTTCGCATAATTTTGAAGAAAAGTCGAGCTTAAATGTATGCGCCGCTAAGTTTTTCCTTGGTATGCTTTCTTTAATAATCTTAGATTAGTATTATGCTTTTGGTTTTCAATAGAATTTTGGCCAAAATCTTTGATCGTCAGTCAAAGATGACCAGGTCTCGTTGTGAAAGCGGCCATATTGCAGAATCTTGCAGATACTTCATGGTTATAAACAAACAAATTGTTATGCTAATGTCCAACAAGAACTATAATAAGCCGTACGGAAATAACGGCCAATCACTGTATGGTTGGAACAGAGACTTTCGTCACCTGAAGTATCGCTTTTGTGAATTGGGATTAAAAGGGATTTAGAAGGTATTTTTTTTCGCGTGATTATAGCGGCTTCTACCATTAACTTACGACATGCGCAGACAAATTCTCTATATGCTTAACTGAGGGCATTAATATGTTGACGTAGAATGTTTTTTTTCTTTTCTTCGTTTCTTGTTTGTTTGTTTGTTTGTCTGTCTGTCTGTCTGTCTGACTATTTGTCTGTGAGTTTATTTGTTCTTGTTTGTTTGTTTCTTTATTTTTAACTCGTTAGCATCTAATGCTATAAATTACAACTAATTCACCCAGAAGCCAATTCGGCTCGTGGCGAATAATTGACAGTTAGCAGTAATGGATAGATTGGCATATTGACAACGTTTCGTTTATTAAAAAAACCTTTGAAAATCCGAACACTTTCGGATTACAATACTTACAAGCTCGTACAGCGTAGAATTCAGCTCTCAGAGAGATGTGTCGATGCCATGATTGTGGGTTGATACGTACAAATCGCGCAGTGAATGGTGGGTCAAACACGTTTTCCATCAAAGAACTACGATCACGGTTAGCGGTGAATACCTACAATGAAAACAGTCGTTAGACAATAGCTTTTAACGTAATGGCAACAGGAACCTCTGGTCTGTAGTTTGTCAAAATAATTAATCTAACAGAGGTCGTCCATATTACACAGTGAGCCCAAAGTAACTCAACTAATTAACTAGAGGCCAACATTTACAACCAATTTCGTTGTATCGCAATCCGCCGTTTCAAAACTTTGTTTTCATTTTGGTCTTTTCTGAACCGCCAATCAATTTCATAGGACGTAGCTCTCCCTAACATGTTTGATTGATTGATTGTTCAGAATAGAACAAATCAAAACAAAGTTTTAAAAAGGCGGGTCATGATACAACGAATTGGGCTGCAACGTTATATTCTTTGGTCATAACACATTTTATTTTGCGACTTTATGAAAACCACTCCTCAATATGACAACGTGATAGAACATTTGTCGCCAGGGAGGATATCATGATGTCAAGAACCCTAGCTAGTTCAACAGGCCTACCACTCATTCAGTGTCTGGTAAGCCTGTTCCAGTGCATCATGATGTCAAGACCCCTAGCTAGTTCAACAGGTCCACCATTCACTCAGTGTCTGGTAAGCCTGTTCCAGTGCATCATGATGTCAAGAACCCTAGCTAGTTCAACAGGCCTACCACTCATGTACTCAGTGTCTGGTAAGCCTGTTCCAGTGCGTTTCTTTTCAGATTCAAACGTACCTTACGACGTCCACTAGCCATATACGGTACCCAACGGCGCCCGTCTTGACTGTATGTAATCACAAAGCTTCTAACCCACTGGTTGGCATCTTGTCGTCCTTGAGTCACGACCTTGTAGATTCTCTTATAAGTTCTGAACTGGAATTGAATCCATTGTCGTCTGTTGTTGTGGCGAGCAGACCAGCCTCCAACATATCGTCCTCGTTTCTTTTTGTGAATGCGAGCAAGCCAAGCAGCATGATATTTGTCCCATTGACTCGATGCTTTGATGTATCTGTTAGGAAGACGTCCGTTGCCAATTCCACATGAAGTTGGGCGTGGTCGGCGAACTGGAAAAAAAATATAAAGCACCAGTTAATAAGTACACCGTGTTTTAAAAGAAAAGAAGAAAAAAAAGAAAAAATAGACTTACAACATCAATCAATCAATCAATCAATCAATCAATCAATCAATCAATCAATCAATTTATCAATCAATCAATCAATGAATCAACTTGTTCGATCATTCTATTCATTAGACAAGAAGAATTATCGAGCAGTTAGTAAAAATAGAGAGCTCACGTTTCACAGTCACGCTAAGATGACCTTTGACCATATCTACATATTGATGAAATATGAAGTATGAACCTTGCTGAATCTATTTCCTCAAGTGATTTTCAGCAAAAATTGATTTAATGGAAACAAAAAGATACGAAGAATCAACTATATACCCTTGCAGGCTCGCTTCGCTTCGGTAGCAAGATCATGTGACTAGACTGACAATCCCTCAAGATCATGGAACTGTAATACAATCCCTCAAAGAAACTCGCAAAGGATCCTGGGGGGGGCTCAAAATTTTGATTTCAGCTCCCTAACTACTCAATTATAATGCTGCCTTGCTACGCTCGCTCAGGCTCGCTTCACTGCGGTAGCATTTATAAAGCTTACCATATCTCTGTCCGTACAATTCCATTCTCAATGACATATGCCCATGCCATGATTGTGGGTAGATTCTCACGTATCTGGCTGAAATAGCTCTTCGTAGTCTCTTGTATACAATGGTATTTCTGTCACGATTTCCTCGGAAGACCTAAAATGGAGAAAAACAGGAGAAACGTATATTTTAGCTGTATTTCTCTGTTGGTGTTTTCTCTGGCTGATGTATTTCCGTAACTTTGCACTGCAAACATTTCTTTGCATGTTTTAAAATTGGGAGATTTCGCAATGTTTACCTAAATGCCTTTCAAATCACATATGCAAAATGCTTTAAAATAAAATTACAAACATTGTCGATATTTTTTATCAAAAAACATGCAATATTTTTGAAACTCGTCTTTTATTGGATTGTTTTACTTTCAATAATGGAGGTGGGATGTCATGAAGCGTGCAACAACGTCACGAAAATGTCATTTTTAGTAAATTTCTTGTTGAAAAAAAAAAAAAAAAACAGCTTGATCACATTACTTGGGTTTGGCTGCATGGACAAAATTACCAAGCGAATAAACGTCCTTGTAATATTTGTATGTGCAGTACATGCATTCAGCCAGCGATTAACGTTAGTGGTCAAGCTCAGAGCATCGATCGACCCCCTAGTATGAACAAATCTCTACTCACCACAGTTCGTCTTCCAGCTCGGTAAGGTGTGAACCGTCGACCATCCCGACTATAAGCCAAAGTATATCTAGTCACCCATTGGTTAGCATCTTGACGACCTTGTAACGCAACACCTGTCACGCGAGCAGATGTTCCAATATCAACTTGAATCCATTGACCTCGAGTGTTGCGTCTTGAAGACCAAGCACCAGTTCTACGTCCACGACGGACAGCGTTAAGTCTGGCGTTGGGTGCTCTGTGATTGACGTCCCAGTTAGAAGATGCGGTTATAGCTCTGGCTGGAATGCGACGATCCTCAACACCAAGAGGCAGGTAACGAGTTCCTGCAGAAGTGGTTTATTTCAGTTATTTTTATTCAAGTTTTATCAATAATACAAATAATTCAAAATGATGAAAAATAAACAAAAAGTAACAAACTAAACGCTTTGTTCATGGATGAGAACATTAATCAATTATGCACCGCATCTTAAATATAAACATAAAATATACTTACTTGCACGCTTTCCATAGAGTTCAAATCTCATTGAGATGTGTCCATACCAACTGACTGGGTGGATACGTACGGTTAAGGCTTTGATGGCTGGACGGAGGTTGTTACGTTTTACCGTGTTACGGTTACGGTTGGCTGTAAAGACCTATAGAAAAACAAAAGTATAATAAGAAAAATTGCAGTAACTTCAGTAATAAATAATTCGCCTTAAGACGATGTGGGTATTGGTAGTTGTAAAAGAGGTGTATGCAGTCGTACTATTGGCAGATCCAGGGCGGAGGATGCAGGGGGGTGCACCCACTCATAAAAGGATTTCAAGGGTTTATTTCTCTTTTCTTTTCAAAACATCGTCTGTGTATCGTCTGTGTTCCAATTGTGTTTACGTGGAGGGGCATCCCTCCCTCCCCCCCCGATGAAGTTCATATAATTTAGAATAGAAGAGAATCAACATACCACTGTTCTTCCACGTCGTCTGTATGGTGCGTAATGAACACCATCTGCACTGTAGGTAACGTAGTATCTGGTAACCCACTGGTTGGCATCACTGCGACCTTGTGTTGCGATAGCTTTGATCTTCTTGATGTTTCTGAATCGAACCTAAAACATACCAAGAAGTAGATTATTGTAGCAATTGTCGATCGTGATAACGCAAATGAATTTAAGCAAAGTGCTGGAAATATTAATATCAAACTGTTCTGCGATACAGCATAGTGATCATTATCTCATCACCGTTATATATCAAATCATCGATCAGCGTGGTCCACAGGAAATGATTATCAATGCCATGATTATCAGCGTTACCTCAACGAGATCCTGCACGATGGTTATCACGATCATAAAATTAATATCAAACCCATTGTCATCATTATCAGCATCATCATCAATATCATATGCATATCCATGATTAACACTATTGCCACCCCCCGCCCCCATTACCACCACAGCCATCATCATCATCATCACCATCATTATAGCTACTGTAATCGTCATCATTGTCATCTCCATTATCTTCCCCACCATGAATGATTATAACTGTTGCCGCCCCCATTACCACACCACCACAGCCATTATCATCAACATCATTATGATAACAACAGTAATCGACTAAATAATCATCATTCTCATCGTCACTCACCTGAATCCATTGGTTTCTGTTGTTGTATCTTGCAGACCATCCGCCCTTGCTGCGTCCACGACGTTTGTTGTGTAGTCTAGCAAGGTGAGCGGCATGATACCTATCCCATACAGATGTAGCAGTGATCTGGTGGTTGCCAATACGTCTATTTTGTATTCCAAGTGGACGAACACCCTTTCCTGAAGGTGGTCTCACTGTTCCACCAGCTAAATTCAGTACACAAAGGTTAGATTGGTGCAATCTTTTTAAGTTAATAAGGGACGAGTCATGATATCAGATAGAGGAGGGGGGATTGAAGTAGAAATTGGAGGGTTCCGGAAATAATTTCAAAAGGCAAATAGAGCATTTTCAAAATATGATTGTTTATTTAGAGGGGCGTGGAATCATTTTGACATGTCAAACTTTAAAATGAAACGTCCATTGTAGAATGTAATACACAAATTAAAAGGTTGAAAGGATCCGTCTCGCTTGATAATCGTTACTTACTTCGTCTTCCTCTGAATCCAATTCTCATTGAGATGTGTCCATACCAAGTCTTAGGATGGATTCTGACGAAACGGGCATGGATTGCTGGTCGAAGTTTTCGTACAACAATCGTGTTTCTGTCGGAGTTGCCCCCGAAGGTCTGAAGATAGAAGTGGGGTAAAAATTAGTTTTGAAAATATAGCGGCAATTGACAAATTTCTTAAACAACCAAATAAACAGCACAGCAGTTTGGGCAGAGGCTTAGTCTCCTAACCAAGCAGTACAAGAGTCCCTGTCTGACCGCTATCTGAAATTGTATTGGCCAGCTTCCGGCATGGATACATTGCACCCAAGTGGAATTCTGATCTACATGGGTACGAATTCCAACAAGGCATTCGTTAACATGGCAGGATTTCAGATAATGTCCGAACTGTCGAGATCTACACAGTATAGTAACTGTATCAATCCCAAGAAACAGACATCCTGGAAAATCGGGCTCCACTTTGTTTAGCAAGATTTGAAACATTTCATGTTGCATGTTGAAGGGATAGCGAATTAGATGCAAACATACCCTGACACGTCCTCTAACTCTGTATGATGTAAATCGTCGTCCATTGTTACTATAGGATACCGTGTAGGTCTTCACCCATTGGTTGTAGTCTTGACGACCTTGAGTCAATATCTGAGTGATAGTTGTTCGTCGTCCAAGATCAACTTGAATCCATTGTGCTCTGTTGTTGTGCTTAGCTGACCAGGCACCTCTCTTTGCGCCTTGTTTGACAGTATTGAGACGAGCTCGTGATGGTCCATGGTTCTTGTCGTGGCTGGATGAAGCCTTAATGGCTCTGTTTGGTATTGTCTTGTCTTCAACACCAATTGGTACTTGATTGCCGGCTGAAAAAAAGAAAAAAATATTTTAATCTTATCAAATAAAGTGTACTTTTTACTACCATTACTGTCAAAGTCAAAACCTCTATTAAACATTTTACCAAGTATTTATCACTTCATCATAACATGCACAGTTTCATATCATTTTTCCGCCAATAAAATAGAGAATAAATATATCCACTTCATTTAACTATCGTTGTATTTAGCTCTTCAGAGCTAATTGAAGATATAAATTAGAAAATAAATATTGGCCAAAAATAACATTGTCAAGAAAAGCTGGGTAGAAGAAAAAATCTTTACATTTTAAACTATCTCGGTCGATTGAAGGATGTCTGTTGCCAAAATAATACAGCATTTATTTGAATCAAGAAAAAGTCAGCTCATGCTTGCTAAAAATCTTACCGACTGGTACAGCATAGAATTCAGCTCTCAAACCAATATGTCGATACCATCCTGTTGGATAGATGCGGACATATCGTGCAATGAACGTTGGTTTCAAAACATGTTCTTTGACTGTATTTCTGTCACGGTTTCCAATAAATGTAACGACACGACTGTTCTTCTTGTAAGACACCCATCGTCTTCCATTTTGACTGTAATAGATTCTGTATCTGGTAACCCATTGGTTGATATCTTGGCGGCCTTGTGTAGCAACCTTGTAGATTCTCATAGGTCGTCGAAGATTAAACTGAATCCATTGTCTTCTGTTGTTGTGACGTGGAGCCCATCCTCCGACATATCGTCCTTGTTTCTTTCTGTGCAGACGAGCCAGCCATGCTGCGTGGAATTTGTCCCACACTCCAGAAGCAGTAATGTATTTGTTGGGGAGACGTCCATTGCCAATACCACATGGAATTGGGCGTGGTCTACGAACTAAAAAGGAAAAGACACTGTTAAACAATGTGAAGTACGGCAGTCACCCATAGCATTGGTATATCGAATCCTGATTTGACGCATTTTATAAGCAAACAACGCTAAATCGCGAAAGCTAAATTATTACGTACAGTATGCGTTGTTTTATCTAGAGTAGACGAGTGCAAATACTCACCAAATCTTTGTCCATACAATTCCATTCTCAATGACATGTGTGAATGCCATGCTTGTGGGTAGATTCTAACATATCTGGCAGTGATTGCTCTTGGAAGTCTCTTGTATACAATTGTATTTCTGTCGCGGTTTCCTCTGAACACCTAGAACAGAACAACAAATACGTAAGCAAACGACTGTGGAGCATTTCATAAATGTTTCTGAAAAGATAAACCCTGTCTATAGTCTAGTTTCAAATTGTATTTTAAGTACTGCCTTAGCTTCCATTATGTGAAAAAAATATTCCAAAATTCAATTGTCTTTTTCACGCACAGAGACTTAAGGCTGTGTGAGGGGCTGTTTATATGAAGTGATCCAGCCCGGTTTAGCGAGTTGGTTTCTTTTGCGTTCAAGCCATTAGAGCGTAAAAACAAAAGAAAATTCGAAAATACACTATTGGCAAAAAAAAAAAAAAAAAAAAAAAAATAGAAAATCGCATTGCTCAAGATATGAGCGCTAAAAGATAATATGCTGTAGATATGTTGATTGAACTTTTATTCTGATTGTACTTACTGCATTGCGTCCTCTGTAACGATACGTTGTAAATCGTTTGCCATTTCTGCTGTACGCAAGCAAATAGCTTGTTACCCATTGGTTAGCATCTTGACGACCTTGTAACGCAACACCTGTCACGCGAGCAAGTGTTCTCATATCAACTTGAATCCATTGTCCTCGTTTGTTGTGTCTTGAAGACCAAGCACCAGTTCTACGTCCACGACGGACAGCGTTAAGTCTGGCGTTGGATGCTCTGTGATTGACATCCCAGTTGGAAGATGCGGTTATAGCTCTGGCTGGAATGCGACCATCCTCAACACCAAGAGGCAGGTAACGAGTTCCTGGGTGAAATGGGTAATTAAAGCATGTTATTTGAAAGTAACAAAAGCAAGTGATTTGTTCAAACTTTGAAATAAGTTAGTATTTAGTACGTTACAATATGCCAAACTTATGCAAATACACGGAACATTATGTGTGCTGTGACAGTCCACTAAGCAAAATACTTACTAGCATTTCTTCCATAGAGTTCAAATCTCATTGAGATGTGTCCATACCAACTGACTGGGTGGATACGTATACGCGAGGCTTTGATGGCCGGACGGAAAGTATTGCGTTTCACTGTATTACGGTCACGATTGGCGTTGAATACCTTCACAGAACAAAGAGAGAAACGTTTTTATGGCAACTTTGATAAAAATGACATCACATATAAAATAGTGTAGATATCATTACTGATGCATGTTTATAAATGGTTCAATAATGATATTTGCTGTAAGTCAGACTTATATCTTCCATTTAATTATGAATCAAAAACACATTAGAGTGCACGCACTAAAAGTGCGCAACAGTTGTCACTATTTAGTAGTAAATAGCACTAATTAAAAAAAAGAAAACAATACAATTAGCATAAAATAGCACTATTCAGTGGTATTTATGTTGCACACTATAAGTGCGTGCACACTAAGTGAATGTAGCATAGCGATCGTGAGAATAAATCAATCTGATAACAGTATGATTGTTAGTGAGTGACGATTTCACTTGTTCCAGCGAGTGGAACAAGTACAT
Organism: Diadumene lineata; assembly: GCA_918843875.1. NCBI lineage: Eukaryota > Metazoa > Cnidaria > Anthozoa > Actiniaria > Diadumenidae > Diadumene > Diadumene lineata. Next base: position 16,827,475 of record OU974071.1, on the reverse strand, counting down.
TGTAGGATGACATAATGACCGACATACCACTGTTCGTCCACGATGTCTGTAGCTGACATAATTGACACCATTCAAACTGTATGTAACAAAGTATCTGGTGACCCATTGGTTGGCGTTTTGACGACCTTGAGTTGCAATGGCTGTGATAGTCTTGGGGCTTCTGAAGTAGACCTGTTTACAAGGAAGTGTATATTTATTGTTTGAACTATCATTATTATCATCAACACAATAATATTCATCAAATTTGGCACTCGTTTTGACTGTGACAACATCGAGCTAAGCTCAGTAGGGGGGGAGGACGTGTGATTTGCGTTTGGTTGGTGCGATGCTTCTCTCTCATGACACGGTGGTATTTTTAGGACGTTGTCCAGCTTTCCTTCATCACCATAAACGAACATACAGACAAAGAGAGTGAGTGTGAGTAACCATCTCAATGATAATCCGCTAAAAGAGGGTAAGCTATTTGAAATATTGATATTTATCAGTAAAATCCACTGAAGAACTTTCAAAAAACACTGCCACAAATATGGTATAACTATCACTACAAATGATATCGTTAACATGATCGTTTTACCGTAAAAGATTTCATGATCACTATCGCCAACATCAGCACAATGAAAATTATCACCATCAGCAGCATCATCATCAGCATCTTCATCAACATTGCACTACCTTCCATTGTCCCAAATTTCCCATTGCTATCATCATCACAATCTCATTATCATCGTCACCATCATCATCACCATAACCATTTTATAGCGGAGCTCCGCTATTAGGTTTACCTAATTTTTATATTATTCAGCATACCTGTATCCACTGATTCCTGTTGTTGTGTCTGGCAGACCAGGCAGGTTGGATTCGACCACGGGCCCTGCTGTGTAGCCTGGCCAGGAAGGCACCATGATTTCTGTCCCATTGAGACGAGGCTCTGATCTGGTTGTTGCGAATACGTCCATTCTGCATTCCAAGTGGTCGCGATCTTCTTCTAGGAGGTTTAGTTCCACCGGCTATATCAAAAATGCGATGGATTTATCAAACAAAATCAAGATGCAATTCTTATTTTGACAATTAAAATAGCTGTATGACAACATTTATGCTAATGCCTAAAATGCCAATTTATGTACAGAGAAAACCATTTCTGTCCTTTAAGATTGTTAAACAAAATTATTAAATATACGTTCATACTCTACACAACAAGAGCGGGAAGAAATGCATAATATGAAATTAAATATATTCCAAAAAGAACTCGATTCTGCTTTTACTGTAAACTTACTTCGTCTTCCTCTGAATCCAATTCTCATGGAGATGTGTCCATGCCAGGACTGTGGATGGATTCTGATGTAACGAGCGCGGATCGCTGGTCTCAGGGTTCGGACAACAATCGTGTTTCGGTCTGAGTTGCCAATGAAACGCTGAAAGTGGAAGAAATGGAAATAATAAGCCTTGACAGAGAACTTTAAAAAAAATTGCATAAAATTAAGTACCAAACGAACTTACCCTGACACGTCCTCTAACTTTGTATGACGTAAACCGTCGTCCATTGTTGCTATAGGATACCGTGTAGGTCTTCACCCATTGGTTGTAGTCTTGACGACCTTGAGTCAATATCTGAGTGATAGTTGTTCGTCGTCCAAGATCAACTTGAATCCATTGTGCTCTGTTGTTGTGTCTGGCTGACCAGGCACCTCTCTTTGCGCCTTGTTTGACAGTGTTGAGACGAGCTCGTGATGGTCCATGGTTCTTGTCGTGGCTGGACGAGGCTGTGATGGCTCTGTTTGGTATTGTCTTGTCCTCAATACCAATTGGTACTTGATTACCACCTACAATTAAGTAAACAAACATTTCAGTAAAGGTTTAATCACAATGACCTATTGATTATAAAGATTCCAGGTCAATAAATCATAATGAAGGCTCAAAAATAATGCAGCAAAGTACAGTTTCTTACCAACTGGTACAGTATAGAATTCAGCTCTCAGACCAATATGTCGATACCATCCTGTTGGATAGATACGGACATAGCGTGCAATGATAGTAGGCTTGAAGACATTTTCCTGTACGGTGTTTCGGTCGCGGTTTCCACGGAAGGTTACTACATGGCTGTTTCTCTTGTAAGCCACCCATCGTCTTCCATTTTGACTGTAATAGATTCTGTATCTGGTAACCCATTGGTTGATATCTTGACGGCCTTGTGTAGCAACCTTGTAGATTCTCATAGGTCGTCGAAGATTAAACTGAATCCATTGTTTTCTGTTGTTGTGACGTGGAGCCCATCCTCCAACATATCGTCCTTGTTTCTTTCTGTGCAGACGAGCCAACCATGGTGCGTGGAACTTGTCCCACACTCCAGAAGCAGTGATGTACTTGTTGGGGAGACGTCCGTTGCCTATACCACATGAAATGATCTTTGGTGGTTTTACACCTAAAATCGTTCATTCACAGAGCAAATAGTTAGCATATGTTTTACTGGAAGTCATTTTGATCATTATAATTCAGATTGATGTACCTTCAACACATCCTGATGATAGCATTGTCATTATTATCAACACCATCATATCAAGCTTCCCGTCTCGTCCAGAATTCATTGCGCTCCTCAATTCCAACGAATTTTTAGTGGACACCATATTCGACGGTGTAGAAATGTTTGTGGAAGAATATGTTCGAAATACCGAATATCCCGACTTGCTTCAATTGTTTATTTATTTGCTTATTTTTGACGTTATTTTGTATGTAAACAGTAACATTTCTTCGAAGTGCATCGCAATGGATAATAGGAGAGTGCATATGATCTAAAGTATGATTACAAACTTCCTCGTTGAAATCATTGATTTGTATTACATTTGTTACCATAGGTATGACTAGCATCATATCAAAACCAATTGCCCTATTTCACTATGACGTCATGGTTTGCTTACATGAAAAAGAATAGACCTAATTCGGGCTAAATAGTTTTCCTCTAGCACATTTTACTTTGCACTTGGGCGTATATTTTGTTCTTTTATTATAAATAGATTTTTAGCCTATTTTTAATGGAATTCTTAGCGTTGAAACAATAGATTTGTTTTGATGTGACGTCATAATAAAATAAACAGATTAAAAATAGGAAAATCTTACCAATTCGTTTTCCGTAAAGTTCAAATCTCAAAGACATATGACCATGCCATGATTGTGGATAGATTCGAACGAATCGTGCCTTGAATGGTCGGCCAAATTTAGTATACACAACAGTGTTTCTGTCCCTGTTGCCTCGGAGGTACTACAAACATAAAGAACATTAGAGAATTTCTTTCCAAAACGCAACAGATCAAAGCCTTGGTGTAACAATGTGGAAAGATTGATACAGCAAAAGCGCAAACGGGGAGAAAAATAAACTGCGAATGGTCGTTAGGATTTGTACACTATACGAGAATCATTATAAAGGAAAACATCACTCACATAGATACGTCGACCAATTCCGAAGTACCAGAATCGCCTTCCGTCTTTACTGTATGACACAGCGTACTTCGTCACCCATTGGTTAGCATCTTGTCGGCCTTGGATAGCAATACCCTTGACAATTGCCTGTTGTCCTATATCAACTTGAATCCATTGTCCTCTACGGTTGTGTCTTGAAGACCAACCACCAGTTCTACGTCCACGACGGACAAAGTTAAGCCTGGCGTTTGATGCTCTGTGGTTGTGGTCCCAGATGGACGAGGCGGTGAAAGCTCTTGCTGGGATACGACCGTCCTCAACGCCAAGAGGGTATCGTCGTCTGGCAACTAGATATGACAAAACAAATTTACAGTTTCAAGAGAATAGTAATACATCAATGGCTCAACATTGTTGGTCATTTCTTGATCTAAAACCACCATCACCATCTAAAATTGACTAATCTGGGTCCGGTTGTACAATTGAAAGCTCAATTAGTCAATTAGTGTTAATTTAGGGTTGACTCTAAATGTTTTCTTACGATTTAACCCAGGATTAGAACTAATCGAGCTTTGAATAACCTAGCCCTGGAGAAGACTTATTAATTGAAACACACACTTTTTGGACGTTGGACACATTATCATCAACATTATCTCAATCATAATGAAACCATCATCAACATCACTGCCCTAATCTTACCGGCGTTTCTTCCGTACAGTTCGAATCTCATAGAAATATGAGACCTCCATCCAACTGGGTGAATACGCACACTGCGTGCCCTGAACGAGGGACGTACGTAATGTTTGACCACGGTGTTACGATCTCTATTGCCACGGAACGTCTAAAAACAATACAGATATTTGAATACATAATGCTTTTTTGAGTCCATCTTAAGTTAATCAATGTTTAATATTGAAAGGCATAAGTTGTATGTTTTAAATCAAGCGTCCTCATCGTATGTTTAATATTGAAAGTGGTTTGATTCCCACCTGGTACTCTGATTTTTTCTGTCCGCAGTTTGTGTGCTTGTTTATTTACGTGCTTTCCTTCTTCATATACGATGTGTCTTCAATACATTTACCAAGTATAATAATTCAATTTGTAATAGAGTAACAGCTATCAAACTCAGAAGGTTCTATACCTTAGTTCTTCCGCGTATCTTGTATGGAACGTAGTTGACACCATTCAAGCTGTATGTGACGTAGTAACGTGTTACCCATTGGTCAGCGTTCTGTCGACCTTGGGTAGCGATCGCAGAGATTACCTTAGGTTTACGGAAAGTGACCTAGAATACAAACAGAATATAGATTTGGACAAACCTTAAACATCTGAACTTCGAAAATTATGTCCCCAATAATCGTCATGATAAAAAATAATACCAACAATAATGTTTGTTTATACACGATATTCAATGTACAGCAGATCTTATTTAGTAGTGTCAGTATTTACATTATTAGAACATTAAATATATTTAATTATTTACAATCTTTTCAAGTCGACTATTAACATATATAAACATATACTATTTATAATTATTTACGTATGCTCATTTTTTTGTCATTTTTGTAATTTAATTTTTTTTTTTTTTTTTTTTTTGCTTTTACTTAAAGTTAGAGAAAAACTGTATCTTCTCTTATCGTAACCTCACCTGTATCCATTGGTTTCTGTTGTTGTGTCTGGCAGACCATCCACCCTGTAGTCTTCCTCGAGCCTTGCTGTGTAGCCTGGCCAAGTAACCGCCATGGTTTCCATCCCATTGTGATGAAGTTCTAATCTGGTTGTTACGAATGCGACTGTTCTGCATTCCAAGTGCGCGGTCTTGGCGTACAGGTCGTCTTATAACTGATTATCATTAAAAGGAACTCCGTTAATACTAGTTGATATACAGCTATTTCCAATAACGTTGTCATCACCAAAAGGCAATAACAGGTCATTCCAAGACTGCTAGGAACTATGGCTTTAAACATTACTGTCATAATTATTGCACCAGTTGACAAGAAATTCATCCCATTTAGTCATGACTTGATTTGATTTCTTCGCTTCATAGATTAAAAGGTCAATATTTATCTTTTTGACCGTCCAAGATGCTCTTTTACATTCTCTTATGGCTATTACACATCAATCCTACTGGCCTTGGAATGACCTATTGCCTTATAATGATGACAACGTTATTTGAAATTGCCATATAAATCACCAAGGCACATACAATGACCAATACTGTTTCAACCGAGATAAATAAATTGCAAAATTAATGTTAAATGTATGAATCATTTACCTCGCCTTCCTCCAAGTCCGAATCGCAAAGAAATATGTCCATACCAGGATCGTGGATGGATTCTGATGAATCGTGCATGGATGAAAGGTCGAAGAGAACGTACAACAATCGTGTTACGATCAGAATTACCAACAAAGATCTAAAATAAGAAATAAAAGGACTTCAGCGTTAGGACCCCAACAATTTAAATACATTACAATTAATTGCTTCGCCATATTTTCCATTGCTTTCAAATGAACTTACCCTGACACGTCCTCTAACTCTGTATGATGTAAATCGTCGTCCATTGTTGCTATAGGATACCGTGTAGGTCTTCACCCATTGGTTGTAGTCTTGACGACCTTGAGTCAATATCTGAGTGATAGTTGTTCGTCGTCCAAGATCAACTTGAATCCATTGTGCTCTGTTGTTGTGCTTAGCTGACCAAGCACCTCTCTTTGCTCCTTGTTTGACAGTGTTGAGACGAGCTCGTGATGGTCCATGGTTCTTGTCGTGGCTTGATGATGCTCTAAACGCACTGTATGGGATGCTTCGGTCTTCAATACCAAGTGGCACTCGATATGGTGCTGAAAATTCACAATGTTGATTAGTCAATATGAACACAATATACAAACGCATGCCCGTGTAATATAAATATCGGAATTGTGCATGAAGTAAACAAATGTTCGTCAAACCAACACATACTATAGTCACTCGATAGTCGCAGATTTTTTGATATAGATAAAAAAGATAATATATATTTCAAAACCATAAAAATACTTACAGGCATTCCTGATGTAGAACTCAGCCCTGAGACTGATGTGTCCATGCCAGCTAACTGGATAGATACGCACATATCTAGTGATCATTCTTGGTCGTAGGATGTTCTCCTTGACAGTGTTGCGATCACGGTTTCCACTGAAAACGACAACGCGGCTGTGTTTCTTGTAGAAAACCCATCGTCTGCCATTCTGACTGTACGCCATCTTGTATCTCGTCACCCATTGGTTAGCATCTTGACGTCCTTGTGTAGCAACCTTGTAGATTCGTCTGTATCCTCTCAAGTCGTACTGAATCCATTGGCGTCGGTTGTTGTGGCGAGCAGACCATCCACCAACATATCGCCCTCGTTTCTTTTTGTGTAGACGAGCCAGCCAAGGAGCGTGGTATTTGTCCCATGTGCTAGATGCTCTGATGTACTTGTTAGGTAGACGACCATTGGCAATACCACTTGGGAATGGACGCGGTCTACGAACTACAAAGACATCTCTTTCATTAATTTTTTTATCAAATTCATTAATACTGATTCATGATCTAGAACAATACGGGAACTATGCAAAGTCACCACCGTGATGGCATCTGTAAAAAATGTTACAGAATTCGTCCTGATTTGCATAAGGTTTAGTTTGAAATATTTCAACCAAAAAACATTTAATTTCAAAGTTTTCAACTTAAAATCGCGTTCGATCTGTATGAAGTTTAAAACAGCTCGCATCTAGCTGTTGTAAATAATCAAACAGATCTTCCGCTCATAGTGTATCTATTTCATAAGCATTAGAAAAAAACAGGATAAAGTTCTGAACGACCAAGGCTTACTAAAGCATGGCTTTCATAAGATGAGATGCATCAGCATTCGTACATCTAAACATATTATAAGTATACCACACATCGTATAAAATGACACCGTTAGTAAGCATTAGCTTCGTTAATTAAAAGAAAAGAGCGAAATAAGAACGCATGCCAAATTATAATGCTTACCATATCTCTGTCCGTACAATTCCATTCTCAATGACATATGCCCATGCCATGATTGTGGGTAGATTCTTACGTATCTGGCTGAAATAGCTCTTCGTAGTCTCTTGTATACAACTGTGTTCCTATCGCGGTTACCTCTCAAAACCTAAAATATAACAATAAACGAATAAGATGAAAAATGTTGAGAATAAAATTATTTCATACCACAGAATTTCATATTCCAGTAACAAAGAGATGGATCCTCACATGACTTTCAATCTTTTCAAATAAATACAAATAATAAATGTTTTTAAAATGTCCGGGCTTTAATTGTGTGCAATTGTACATTATTTGTTTTTAGATTATAGTCAATTTGCACACGAGAGTCACAAGTCTATCCTTGAATTCAGAGTTTCTATCCTTAGAACTTACAGCGTGTCGGCCTCCAAAGCGATAAGTTGTAAATCGTCTGCCATCACTGCTGTACGCAAGCAAATAGCTTGTTACCCATTGGTTAGCATCTTGACGACCTTGTAACGCAACACCTGTCACGCGAGCAAGTGTTCCAATATCAACTTGAATCCATTGTCCTCGTTTGTTGTGTCTTGAAGACCAAGCACCAGTTCTACGTCCACGACGGACGGCGTTAAGTCTGGCGTTGGGTGCTCTGTGATTGACGTCCCAGTTGGAAGATGCAGTGATAGCTCTGGCTGGAATGCGACGATCCTCAACACCAAGAGGCAGATAACGAATTCCTGGAAAAAAGACATCAGGTAAGTCCAAATAAAACTTCACCAACTTTGCAACAATATTCAAACCTTCCAGTAAATCCAACTAAAACCTTTTAAACTTTTCAAGCTCATCAATACTCAAATCTTTCTAATCATGGTGATTCGAAAACATAACTTACTAGCATTTCTTCCATAGAGTTCAAATCTCATTGAGATGTGTCCATACCAACTGACTGGGTGGATACGTATACGTGAGGCTTTGATGGCTGGACGGAGGTTGTTACGCTTCACGGTGTGTCGGTTTCGGTTGGCAGTAAAGACCTAGACAGGTTATTACGTATATTGACATTAGCAACAAATCTAATGATGATATTCTTGCTGTGAGAATGCAAAACTCGTGGTATGACAGAACTATTTCAAGAATGATGCAAGTTTTCTTTAGCCAATTGCGGACAGCACACTAATAAAACCCATCCGCTCAATAAATTTGATTGGGTACGAAAACATTCCTGAAATACTTCAAATGCGTACGGTTTTTAAATTCGCAGAGTAAGATCAGGACAAAAATATATAAACAAAAGGTTTAAATACAAGCAGTGTGATAGAGTGCACGCACTAAAAGTGTGCAACATAAATACCACTAAATAGTGCTATTTTATGCTAATTCTATTGTTTCTTTTGTTTAATTAGTTCTATTTACTACTACATAGTGACAGTTGTTGCACACTTTTAGTGCACTTTAACATTACGCCCATGAAACAAATTGCAATCAGAAAAAATAATTATCATAATATTGTATTATGCAAAAAAACATATCTATCAAAGTGAGATAAGTTAAAGATATTTCACGGGCATTTTTGAATACGACTATACAAAGAATTGACAAAAGTGATAAACCAAGTACAAAATATCGTCTGTGTTCCAATTTACTTTTGTGTTTACGTAGAGGTGCATCGCCCCCAGGATTCTCCTCCGCATGTGATCTACATTTAATTTAAAACTAGTAGAAGAGACTAAACATACCACTGTCCTTCCACGTCGTCTGTATGGTACATAGTGTACACCATCCAAACTGTACGAAACATAGTATCTAGTGACCCACTGATTGGCATCGCCACGACCTTGTGTTGCTATTCCTGAAACCTTCTTGGGATTTCTGAATCGAACCTGGAAAACGTAAACCAGATATTTTAATTATGACTTTAATCATCATTGAAAATATCATTTTTTGATGACTTTACATGACTTTATGTTTTTTGATGATTTTTTTTGATATCATCATAAATGCTAGCCTCACAATGTCTTCGTTGTAACCATTTTTTTTTGCAAGACATACATTTAGATTACTCCGACGAAGGACTAACACTCGAAACGTCAGTATCAGTGGCCATCATTCCTTCACGGTGTCTAAGTTTACCTATATATTTTACATACATTTAAATACATTTTCTTACATTTGATATTCTTTAAAGTGTACCGACTTCCAATGTACCCAGACAACAACAACACATCTTTATTACCACAAAAATGATTAAGTTAATTACACTAAATTTTTCAGACCTATTTCAGGTAAAAGCTGCTCAAAATAGCAGGCTAATCGAGCTGAGCACCTGTTATTTGTTTTTGAACATGTTTGGTCGTTTGCATACTATCAACAGCCAATACTTGGTTCAGACTATTGACTGTAGATAGTTTGAGAGCTGAAACTGCTTGGAAGTTGGTAAACAAGTGTGAATTCATTTATGACATAAATTTCTTTTGCACTAACCTGTATCCACTGATGTCTGTTGTTGTGTCTGGAAGACCAAGCAGCTCTGTAATGTCCACGTTTCTTGCTGTGCAGTCTGGCCAGGAAGGCTGCGTGGTATTTGTCCCAGATAGACGATGCCTTGATCTGAGTATTACGGATGTATCCTCTTTGCATTCCAAGAGGACGTGCTGGTCTTGAAGTTGGCCTTGTTCCACCAGCTGTACCAAGGGTAAGCAAAACCCAATATGATTATCATTATCAGGCAAATTGAGATCAGAAAAATGCCATGACTCATCTCATATAGTTTATTTAATTTTATAAGCTTTTTTTTGAAGGGGGATGGGTGCATGGATCTACGTTAAGCTGTATCAAAAATAACATTACACTAAAACAACGAACAAAAGATATTTGTACTTTGAACAAATCATTCGCAAGAGACATTGTTGGCTGCATGATAGATCTTGAAATGAGCCATTTAAAAACCATTATTAACATTTAAAGGGCCCAACGAACTTTTATTTTTCGCTTAAAGAAAATCCGCCAAGTTTAAAAGGAACGTAGTAAAACCATCGTAATATCGAAAGATGAGAGGACATTTCTTTCTAAGACGTACCAACACAGACACAACAACCGAAGCGGACACTTATCAAATATTTGTGATGTCAAGAGAGCACAATACGATTTTCACAATTACTATGATCATGACTTACTTCGTCTTCCTCTGAATCCAATTCTCATTGAGATGTGTCCATACCAAGTCTTAGGATGGATTCGGACGTAACGGGCACGAATAGCAGGGCTCAGGGTTCGGACAACAATCGTGTTTCTGTCGGAGTTACCAACGAAGGTCTAAAAAAAGGCATATAGGAATATCATTGTAAATTAGTGCTGTTTTTTTTTGTGATAGTAGAATTAACAACAACAGGCATTTCTCTGAATCCAACGATTGTTGACGTGTTCTTACAATAATCGACATTTTAAGCGCTATCAATGGTAATACTAAGTGGGATAAATTAGCAATTCTTCTGGGTCATCGCTTAAATAAACAAAAGACCAAGCTCTACAGCAATGACTCAATAATCGTTTGAAAATGGTTTTAAAGTGTATCGAGATAATCTATCAAGCGATTTTCTTCAGCTCAAAATGTATGTCAAACTTACCCTGACACGTCCTCTAACTCTGTATGACGTAAATCGTCGTCCATTGTTGCTATAAGATACCGTGTAAGTCTTCACCCATTGGTTGTAGTCTTGACGACCTTGAGTCAATATCTGAGTAATAGTAGTTGGACGTCGACCGAGGTACACTTGTATCCATTGAGCTTTATTGTTGTGTCTGGCTGACCAAGCACCTCTCTTTGCTCCTTGTTTAACAGTGTTGAGACGAGCTCGTGATGGTCCATGGTTCTTGTCGTGGCTGGATGAAGCCTTAATGGCTCTGTTTGGTATTGTCTTGTCTTCAATACCAATTGGTACTTGATTACCACCTGAAATAACACAAGGACACATTTCTTTAGTCAAAGGGTGAAAATGGGCAAAATTTGTTTTTTAGTTCCACACACTATATTGAAAGTTTTGTTCGATACTAACTAATTCAGAATTAATGATAATTTACAGTTTCTTACCGACTGGTACAGCATAGAATTCAGCTCTCAGACCAATATGTCGATACCATCCTGTTGGATAGATGCGGACATAGCGTGCAATGATGGTTGGTTTCAAAACATGTTCTTTGACTGTATTTCTGTCACGGTTTCCAATCAAAGTAACGACACGACTGTTCTTCTTGTAAGCCACCCATCGTCTTCCATTTTGACTGTAATAGATTCTGTATCTCGTAACCCATTGGTTGATATCTTGACGGCCTTGTGTAGCAACCTTGTAGATTCTCATAGGTCGTCGAAGATTAAACTGAATCCATTGTTTTCTGTTGTTGTGACGTGGAGCCCATCCTCCAACATATCGTCCTTGTTTCTTTCTGTGTAGACGAGCCAACCATGGTGCGTGGAACTTGTCCCACACTCCAGAAGCAGTGATGTACTTGTTGGGGAGACGTCCGTTACCAATACCACATGGAATGATCTTTGGTGGTTTTACACCTTAAGTTACAAACAAAAGTAAAGACCATTATTCACGTGAGTATGATTATTGAATTGAAGAGAATCAAAAAATGCAAAATGAAGTAAAGTATATGAAACATCATAACCGCTATCATTATTGACTCTTACCAATTCTTCTTCCGTAAAGTTCAAATCTCAGAGACATATGACCATGCCATGTTTGTGGATAGATTCGAACGAATCGTGCCTTGAATGGTCGTACTATCTTGGTATACACAACAGTGTTTCTGTTCCTGTTTCCTCGGAGGTGCTAAAATCATAAAAACAGCGATCAGTACAATACTTGTTAGGAAAACGGAAAAAAATCAAGACAAACACTATTGAAATCAGTCTGTCTTAAATCAGTATCTGATTATACATAAATATTAGTAATATTAATAATAACAATATTTTATTTGTTAAACGCACCAATAAATACACATTTTCTAGTGCGCTAAGACCACACATAAAAAAATAACAGAAAAGTTATTAGGTATTGAAAGACTATGTTTTGAGACACAATGTTCCTTTGAATACACAAGCTAAGATCTCTGCTCTTCATGCTTTAGGTAGCTGTTTATTTGAATACATTTAGGACATAACTGAGTAAAAGAGTGCATTATTGCTAATATCAATACAAATTAGTTTAATTCACTTACATAGATACGTCGAGCAATTCCATAGTACCAGAATCGCCTTCCGTCTCTACTGTATGACACAGCGTACTTCGTCACCCATTGGTTAGCATCTTGTCGGCCTTGGATAGCAATACCCTTGACAATTGCCTGTTGTCCAATATCAACTTGAATCCATTGTCCTCTACGGTTGTGTCTTGAAGACCAACCACCAGTTCTACGTCCACGGCGGACAAAGTTAAGCCTGGCGTTTGATGCTCTGTGGTTGTGGTCCCAGATGGACGAGGCGGTGAAAGCTCTGTCTGGGATGCGACCATCGGCAACACCAAGTGGATATCGTCTTACACCAACTAAGGATACAACAAACAGTCAACAAGAACATCGTGAGCAACATCATAATCTCACATGAGTATCATCATCATCTGTGTACCATCACTTGCAAGTATCACTATCATAATCATCATCATTATCTCTACGTTTCATCATTTTCATAAAATTTACCATATACTACCATTATCATACAATAATATTCATCGTCATCATCATCATCATCACTACCATAATCATATATCATCAATGTTTTTTATATCATCATCATCAACATCATCAACATCGGCCTCGGCATGTACTAGTAACACCCCTTTCTAATTCCTTGCTAACAAATTGCTGCTTACCGGCGTTTCGTCCGTACAATTCGAACCTCATAGAAATATGAGACCTCCATCCAACTGGATGAATACGCATGGTGCGTGCTCTGAACGAGGGTCGTAGGTGATGTAGTACAACAGAGTTGCGGTTTTTGTTGGCATTGAAAGTCTATGAGTAATAATAATAATGCTACGTTAGCTAATTTGACATAAGCTTATAATCAATCAGTCAGTCAATCAATCAATCAATCAATCAATCAATCAATCAATCAATCAATCAATCAATCAATCAATCAATCAATCAATTAATCATTCAATCAATCAATCAATCAATCAATCAATTAATTAATCAATCAATCAATCAATCAATCAATTCATCAATTTCTATTCACAAACATATCACTCTAATCATGATATACTTTCAGCCATTCTTGAAATGGTTTTCCAGTTGGGAAACAATTTTTTTAAGAAATGATGACTTGAAATGTATAAAATTATATTACTTTTAACTATATAACATGTACGGCTTTCTATTGTTTTTTAAGCAGTCTAATTTTAATAAAAACATGGAAACTTAAAACTTTAGAAAACCAAAACCATGATACTATTCAGAAGTATAATCGTACGTACCTTAGTTCTTCCGCGTATCTTGTATGGAACGTAGTTGACACCATTCAAGCTGTATGTGACGTAGTAGCGCGTTACCCATTGGTCAGCGTTCTGTCGACCTTGGGTAGCGATTGCAGTGATAACCTTGGGGCGACGGAATGTGACCTGCAAAACGTAGTAAATTTTAGTAAATTAGTTCAACAATTGTCATTCAAGAACACTATATCGTCGTGACCATCTTTGTTTACTAAAATACCTGAATCCATTGGTTTCTGTTGTTGTGTCTGGCAGACCATCCACCCTGTAGTCTTCCTCGAGCCTTGCTGTGTAGCCTGGCCAAGTAACCGCCATGGTTTCCATCCCATTGTGATGAAGTTCTAATCTGGTTGTTACGAATGCGACCACTCTGCATTCCAAGTGCGCGGTCTCGGCGTGGTGGTCTTTTGATGACTATAAAGAAACAACGGGCCCAGTCATTTAGTTAATTTATTTAATATAGTAATTCGTATAGTATATAATATATAGTATTTTTTCAACTATTCTTGAAATGGTTGTGCAGTTGAAATACTGATTTAGCGAATTGCAAAGTCATTTGCATTTCTCATGATTTTTATTTTTTTAAGAAATGGTGAGACAAAAGGTACAAAATAACTTCATCACATAATTATGATAAACTATGTAACTTTATAATAAGTGCAGTTTTATGCTTAAAACAAGAAAACTGAAAAAATTGATATACGCAAATGACATTGTTATTTGCTAAATCATTATTTCAATTGGACAACCTTTTCAAGAATAGCTATATGTTTGCATACTTTTTTTTAGTATACAGCAAATATTCTACTTATTGCATTATAGGTACTGTCAAATCTAATTGCACTTCAAGCTAATTACCTCTTCTTCCTCTGAGAGCGAATCTCATTGAAATATGACCATACCAAGTAACAGGATGTATTCTAACAACTCGAGCTCTAATAACAGGTCTGAAGGTTTGTATGACAATAGTGTTACGATCAGAGTTGCCAGTGAAAACCTAAAGAAAATAACATAAAATTACCTTAGAAAATAACTTTTAAGATAAACTGATCGGATAAATACAAAGATCAATGCATAAATGAATGATCAAACGAACCAATGAACGAATGAATGCAAGGATGAATGAACGAATTAATTAATCATTTTATCACATTAATGTCAATGGACTAAAAATATCCAAATGGTGGTAAAGAATCAGTTTTCATTTTTTTCGCGCCTTACAAATTATCATAAATATAATTAAGGCCGGTACACACGAGAGAGCTTGCTTCTGAAACACGCTCCCGGACCAAAGCTCCCTGCTGCATACCAACGACTTCAAGCGAAACAATTTGTTGTGCAACAAAACGTTTGCTCCCGGGTTTTGCTCCCTTTGTTGCACAACATATTTTTCGCGTGAAAACGTTGGTACACACAATAGAGCTTTGCTTCTGGAGCATGTTGCGGGAGCGTGTTTCAGAAGCAAGCTCCCTCGTTTGTACCAGCCTTTATTACGACAGCACAGTTATGATTAAAACCACTTACGAGGGTCACCATGACATATTTCATTTCGTATTTCATTTTTTACCAAAATAGCAGTCTCAAAATAGTTGATGACTTACCCTGAGACGTCCTTTAACTCTGTATGATGTAAATCGTCGTCCATTGTTGCTATAGGATACCGTGTAGGTCTTCACCCATTGGTTGTAGTCTTGGCGACCTTGAGTCAATATCTGAGTGATAGTTGTTCGTCGTCCAAGATCAACTTGAATCCATTGTGCTCTGTTGTTGTGCTTAGCTGACCAAGCACCTCTCTTCCTGCCTTGTAAGACGGTATTGAGACGAGCACGTGATGGACCGTGGTATTTGTCGTGGCTTGATGATGCTCTAAACGCACTGTATGGGATACTTCGGTCTTCAATACCAAGTGGTACATAGTATGAAGCTAAGAAAGAGCAAGACATTGAATTGAATAAATAGTCTTATAAGTAGGGAATTGAAAGTTACGAAATCGCTACACTATGGCAAATTAACGTTTTCTTAGAAGTTACAGCTCTTTTTCCCATTTGTCACACGAATTGAAATCAAATTAGTTTTTTCTATCGCATGAAATGGATACGGTACGGTTATAGGATTCCACTACAAAATGCCGCAGATAATTTGAATGTTTTATTAGAAATATCGACAATATTAAGATAGGATAAAGTTATGACTCAAACGAAAACGGCTGCTAAATTCAACGATATTAGTGGAAAAACACTGCAAAAACAAAGTGCCGCCATGACATTTGGGTAGTAAAAGAAGATGATAAGAAGATATAATTGTAGTTCATGCGCACTTCTGGGTGCGGAAAGACAATTTTAGATTATCTGCAGTAGAACTTAGTGTTTTAAACTAACTTGATAAAAAATAACATTAATAAGTGGTTCTTATGAACCTGTAACACTTTTCTTTAGCAGCTATCCCTTATTTAATCGTATGTGGTATTGTTGTTTTGCGGTTCTTTAAAACGCACTTTAATATGTTGTTACTTACAAGCTTTCCTGATGTAGAACTCGGCCCTGAGACTGATGTGTCCATGCCAGCTAACTGGATAGATACGCACATATCTAGTGATCATTCTTGGTCGTAGGATGTTCTCCTTGACAGTGTTTCGATCACGGTTTCCACTGAAAACGACAACGCGGCTGTGTTTCTTGTAGAAAACCCATCGTCTGCCATTCTGACTGTAAGCCATCTTGTATCTCGTCACCCATTGGTTAGCGTCTTGACGTCCTTGTGTAGCAACCTTGTAGATTTGTCGGTATCCTCTCAAGTCGTACTGAATCCATTGGCGTCGGTTGTTGTGGCGAGCAGACCATCCACCAACATATCGCCCTCGTTTCTTTTTGTGTAGACGAGCCAGCCAAGGAGCGTGGTATTTGTCCCATGTGCTAGATGCAGTAATGTATTTGTTTGGCAGACGTCCGTTGGAAAGTCCACATGGATAGATCTTGGGTAGTCGGCGTCCTGTGTTGATCAAGGAAATACTATTAGAATAAGAAGTCGCAGAGTGTCAAGCCAAAAACGCAAAATTAACAGCAGACAAGCAATGTAAGAAGCAAGCAACAACAACAATCAGCAGACGAATAAAAGACAAGCAAACAAGCATACAGACAAACCAACAAGCAAATAAGGCGGTATGAATGAAATACGTACTTAATCGCTTTCCGTAAAGCTCAAGCCTCAGCGACATGTGACCATGCCAAGATTGTGGATAGATTCTGACAAAACGAGCTCTGATTGGTCTGGTGAATCGGTGATAGACGACACTGTTTCTGTCTTTGTTGCCACGGAAGAACTGAAAGAAATTGAATGAAGGTTAAGAAGAGAGTAAAAAAAAAAATTAAATCTCCACCTTTGCAAAAAAAAATTATCTATTAATCACACACAAGGCGACCTCAAATTACAATACAATTTCGAACATATTGAATCTCAAGGTGTTTCATGTCATGATAAAAGAGCCCGACTATAAACTTCGAGTCCAAAGGCTCAAAGCTTCTCTCGGTAATGGTCTCAAATTTCTATCGCAAAGATAGACGTCACATGAGGCTAATAAAAAGATAGCTTTAGTTTGCATAGGTAAGTTCTATCTTCTTCTGTGCTTTTCATGAAACATGAATTTCAAGAGGAATTGAAATGTTCATTGTAAATTATTCCCAAGCACACTTGAGTTACCTTTTTTGAAATACTTTCCTTAGCATGTCAAAGATTGTCAGGAACTAACAAATCATGCTAATTTTTCACACTATAGCTATTTAAACTGTTCTCTTACCACTAAAGCTCGACCCTGTCCATACTGTCTAAATCGTCTACCATCTTTGCTGTATGATACCAGATATCTAGTAACCCATTGGTTTGCATCTTGTCTACCTTGGGTGGCAATACCACCTATTACAGCTGCCTGTCCAATATCGACCTGAATCCATTGTCCTCGTTTGTTGTGTCTTGAAGACCATCCACCAGTTCTATGTCCACGACGGACAGCGTTAAGTCTGGCGTTGGGTGCTCTGTGATTGTTGTCCCAGTTGGAAGACGCGGTGATTGCTCTAGCTGGTATTCGGCCTGATTCTACACCGAGTGGTAATCGGTGAATGCCAACTAAAAAAGGTAGCACGAATTCAATTAACAAATTCAAGTTAAAACGTACGATAGGGAAAACAACATCAGAAAGACAAAGTGTATAAAAAATCATTGAACAAAAATGTGGGAAAAAACCTTTCCCAAATAGGGACAATAGGGTCATTAGACAATTGCCAAAGAAGCTTTGTGTCAATTATGATAAAAGAAGCATAAAAACGAAGTTAAATTACCAAGTAATTAAAAAAGTACAACAGCTTTTATCGTGCAAATAGAGAAGACAATAGGGACTTTTAGCAATTACACAATAAAACTCCCATGTGACAAACAATAACCACAAGACACAAAAAAGAAACGAATAAACACTTACCAGTCTTTCTTCCATAATATTCCAGTCTCAGTGTAATATGGCCATGCCATCCTATTGGATGGAGGCGAATACTGAGAGCTCTGATTTCTGGACGGAGACGATGCAATACCACAGAGTTACGGTTTTTGTTGGCAGCGAAGACCTACATACATTGTATAGTGTTAGTAGTGCACCACAAAGTAACTTTTATATTGCAACTATGACTATTATATATCCCTTCTAAAGGCCAGAGTGCCAGAGTTATTATAATTACCTTATAAATGTCTTTTTGGAAACTGAATAGGCGTTTTCATGCATTATTTTCATTTTCAAAAGGTATCGTTATTTTTGAATTTTTTTAGGGAATGTCTCTGAATTGCGGTATTTAGTTTGAAACGTTTTTCTCCACTTGATAACATCAACAGATCATCAATGCCGGTGTTTCTTCGATACATATGATACATATAGTTCTATAAGTTCTATAAAAGTGACCAAATCGCATTAAATAAAAAGTACCTTTGTTCGTCCATTAATTCTGTATGGTACGTAATGGATTCCATCTAGACTGTACGTGAGGTAGTATCGGGTGACCCACTGACTGATAGTCTGACGTCCCTGAGTAGCCACGGCATTGACAACACGTGGGCGCCGGAATCGAACCTAGTAAAAAATAATTATTTCGTTTATTTATTCATCACATTATCCATTTTATTCGTTCGTTCGTTCGGTCTTCTACCCATTCATTCAATCATGTTCTTTTCCATTTATTGATTCATTGATTCCTTGATTCATTGATCCATTTGTTCATCCATTCGTTCGTTCATTTATTCAATGATTGTTCAATACATTATTCATTCATTCATAACTACTTTATCGTCATCATCATTGTCATCATCATCAACATCGTCATCGTCACTACCATCAACCAACTCGGCTAACCTGTATCCATTGATGTCTGTTGTTGTGTTTGGAAGCCCATCCAGCTCTGTAATGTCCACGTCTCTTGCTGTGTAGTCTGGCTAAGTAGGCAGCATGGTATCTGTCGTAGACAGACGATGCCTTGATCTGGTTATTGCGGATGTAACCGCTTTGCATTCCAAGAGGTTTTAAAACACCAGAAGGTGGTCGAACTCGTCCTAATTTAAACAAATGAATTTTCAGACCAACACACAATATCAAAACTATTTCTTCTTACCAAAACCCACTGATATACCAGCAATAATATCTGCATTTGTTCAAAGGAGCTCATAAGAATTTTTTGGGCTTTAGGGATCCGGTCAATATATTCATCAGGCTCAATAATAAAAAGAGGACCACAGTTTGGTCTCCAGCTTTCCAGAACCATTTTAATTCTAGACAATGTTGGTCGTTTTGGTGGGAAATAGTTCATGCATTTTTACTAAAATTGTGCTTTTTTGCAGTAAAAACAGTGGGACCAAAGGTTCCCTTTATATTATATCTCATACCTGTTCTTCGTCCCAAAAATCCAATTCTCATGGACATGTGTCGATGCCATGTTCGTGGGTAGATTCGGATATAGCGAGCTCTGATATTCACATGGTGTTTGACAATAGTGTTTCTATCGTTGTTGCCAATAAAGACCTGAAGAGCAAAATGTAATACCAATTTGTAAAATAAACAAACAGTTGAATAAAATAAACAGATCAATTAATCAATCAATCAATAAATAGATGAAACATATAAACAAAAGAAAAAAAATCCATTAATAAATCAAAATGAAAATTAAAGAAATATAAATCCACGAAATAATCATTTATTTTACAATATTTCTATTATTAAAATATAATTCTTGAGAAATCAGAATCTATAAAACGACACTGTAAATAATACCATAAAAGGAAAAAAAGGAAAAAATACAAACAAACCAAAAATGACAACTTACCTTGGCACGTCCTCCTCGTCCCTTATACGACTTGAATCGTTTACCATTGTTGCTATAGGCAACGGTGTATGACGTAACCCACTGATCAGCATCTTGACGGCCTTGCGTGAGCACAGCAGTGATACGAGACTGTTTTCCTAGGTAAACCTGAATCCATTGTCCACGTTGGTTTCGCTTGGATGACCAGCCACCCACCTTGTGTCCTCGTTTCACGTTGTTGAGGCGACCGTAGTAAGCAGCATGGTTTTTATCCCATCGAGTTGACGCCGAGATGGCGTAGTCAGGGATCTTTCTGTCCTCTACACCAACTGGAACTCTATTGGAAGCTAGAGAACCAATCAAAGTATGTGTTATAATACGTCACTTAGCCAATTAGATTGGTAGTTATATGGGGAAAAATTGTAAAATACGATTATAATTATATCCATCTACGTCTGACTTGTCATCTTACACAAACGTTTTTAAATATGTGTACATGTTGAATTGATCTTTCACCACGGGCAACCTTTGTATGTCTATTATTTGGCAACATGTTGAAATAGTCGATCAACATGGGCAATATTTTTAAGACATGCAACAGCTTTAAATTCGGTGTATACTTACGTTGTCCTACGGCATAGAATTCAGCTCTCAGTGTCATGTGGCCGTGGAAAGTGACAGGATAAATACGTACAAATCGACAGATGATTGGTGGCTCGAAGAGGTTTTCTCTCACAGTGCTATGGTCTCTGTTACCTGGCAACACCTAAAATGTCATCGAAAAAATTCTTTTTATTAGTTATGATTACATTGTAACACCCATTGTCATCATCATCACCATCATCATTTATATCATCGCCACCATCAACATGTGGATGAGGCTTACTATCATTGTATTATTGAAATGGTTGCGCTTCATTTTGGTTATCTCCAGGTCTATTGATTGTGCCTTCCCATTGTAAAAACCGATACTATTTAACATCAACATCAAAATCATCATCATCATCATCATCAGCTCTTTCCGTGTGCATAACCATGCTTCAACAATTCTCGGAAGTCATTATTTTTCAACATCATCCTAATCATTTGCTGTCTATCAATGTTTGGAGAATTTGCTCCAAAGTCAAAATCATTATCTTTCTACAAATAATACCTACTTTCGCAGGGAGTCATTGCCCATTGTATAAATATAAGCTCGCTATCTAAGTTGATGTTTTATACCGACACACTACTGTCATCATATCCTATCAAATCTAACTACAATTCTTGCCTACCTTGACAGCACTATTCACTCTGTAAGGTACCCAGCGTCTCCCGTCCAAACTGTACTTGACGATATAACTTCTGACAAACTGGTTAATGTGGCTTCGTCCTTGTGTTGCAACCTTGTAGATCTTCTTATACCCGCGTAAGTCAAACTGAATCCATTCTCCACGTCTATTGCGTTTGGACGCCCAGCCTCCGCGGTAGTGACCTCGTTTTTGGTTGTGTAGACGTCCCAGGTAGGCAGCATGATATTTGTCATATTCACTGGAAGCGCTGATGTACTTGTTAGGCAGTCGTTTGTTTCCAATACCACATGGTTTGGGTAGTCTAGGTGTTCCTGGAATATGGACAAATAAAAGATTTAAAATAAATACAACAAATGAAATTTATAGCAATACTTTATGTTTATAAACAAACAAATTGTTATGCTAATGTGTCAACCAGACAACAATAAGCTCTGTTGAAATAGCAGTCAATCACTGTCTGATTGTCACATGAATAACAAAGGATTACGTCAGCTGAACGCTATAAAACGCTTATTGATATAAAAACTCTATACGCATAATAGCATGATCGTCATCATTATCATATTTGTTATCACTATTACAATCAGGATCATTGTGGTCTAGCTTTGGTACAAACAACACCATATACGGCATAATGAACAAAAGATGTTTGTACCGAAGCTAAACCATAATGCACCATGTTTGCAAATTCGGAAATGGTCTATTATAACGTCGTTTTACTTCGACTACCAGGAATCTATGCAAATTCTCTTTCATATTTAATTTCTTAATCTTTTTAGATATTAACAGAGTAATAAGTGCGCAATTAGCGCCACAAAAGAAAGTAATCAAAGCATTCTGGTAGATGCAGTACATGACGCCATGAATGCAGATCGCCGTCATATTGACGAAATTCTATAACGTCAGATACGTGACGTTTTCATTAAATATTACAGTTGAGTAGAAATTGACCTATTCTTTATTACACGACATTACTAATCAACTTACGAAGTCTTCTTCCATATAACTCAAGTCTCAACGACATATGACCATGCCATGCTTGTGGGTAGATACGGACAAAGCGAGCAGTGACAGTCTTTGGTAGACGACTATACAGGATAGAGTTTCTGTTGCTATAGCTACGGAACACCTGTTAAACAAGGAATCACAACTATGATTACAAAGTAAAAGTGTGTTCGTTTTTAAGAAAGCATAAACAAAATAGGTTCGACAGAAAAGGTGACAAGGTAACATGACGAAAGGAATATTTTATTGCAAAGGAGGGGGTAGCTGATGTTTCAAGGGAAGTGTGTTCATAAAAAGTCTATTTAATGGCTTATCAGAGTTAAAGGAACTCCCAGTGGCCCATAAAGATCTCATGGTACTAAGTAAAGACTGCAATGGAAGTTGGTCTGTACTTACAGCCGTTCGTGCTCCAGCTCTAACAGCAGCGAATGAGCGACCATTCACACTGTATTTAACAACATATCTGGTAACCCATTGGTTAGCATCTTGACGACCTTGTAACGCAACACCTGTCACTCGAGCAAGTGTTCCGATATCAACTTGAATCCACTGTCCTCGTTTGTTGTGTCTTGAAGACCAAGCACCAGTTCTATGTCCACGACGGACAGCGTTAAGTCTGGCGTTGGGTGCTCTGTGGTTGTAATCCCAGATGGAAGACGCTGAAAAAGCACTATCTGGGATACGTCCATCTTGGACACCAAGAGCAAGGGATCGAGCCACTATAAGTTACACAAAAATAATTACTTTCTTGGCACGAGATATATGGCTACCATTACCAAATGAACAAAACGTATTTGCATACTATTTCAAATTATTTTAAAACAATATAAAGTAACCGAAAAGACATCTTTAAATCCTTATAATGGTTGCATATATTACACATGATATCAAAAGGAATTGATTATAACTATTTATCGGTAGCCTGACTTCGGGACTCTCGGCTAACGATATCTAATGTCATTCCTCTTTCTAATCAGTATAACAGACTCACATGCATTGCGTCCATAGAGTTCAAATCTCAATGAAATATGAGATCTCCAGGCAACGGGATGAATACGGATGGCAATGACGTCAATGTTTGGTACCAGCATGTGTCGTACTACAGTATTGCGGTTCTTGTTGCCACGGAAGTACTAAAAAAACAGGAAGATGTCAGGTCAAACAATTGTCTTAAGAAAGCTGTTGTTCACATCCATAACCATATTTGATAATCTTACCTTATTTGGAAGTGAGTGTGGATTCTATTATAGTGATTTTCTACTTTTTACGTCCACAATTCACGGAAAAAAAATTGACGAAAACTTACAGAGATTACAGTGAACAACTTTATAAAACTGGCAGCCATTTTGAATTTTGTTTAGAAGGACAGGAAACCCAAAAAAATGAAAATTACACAGGGACCCCAACGAACGACAGTAATTGTTTGATATGTGCATGACAAAAAAATAAAAGGAACAACATAGGAATAACTGCATGATAAAAACTCAGGGTGCATCCTTGGATCTGGACTTGGTCAAATTGCGTTTCAAGTTAATGATACGTCGTCAAGGTTAACACGGAAGTGAGATTTTTTTAATTAAGCATAAAGTTTAGTATGTTTACGCACCTTGAGTGCTCCTCGTTGGTAATAAGGAGTAAAATGGACTCCGTCCAAACTATATGTGATGTAGTATCTCGTTACCCACTGGTCAGCGTTCTGTCGACCTTGAGTTGCTACAGCAACGACTCTCTTTGGTTTACGGAACGTCACCTTGAAAAAAATACAAAAAAATTGTTTTAATTTGAATATCGACGACGGTCTCAAGACATTGGAATTTAAGCTTCAGCACGTGATGTCTTTGATAATGTCTAATGTTTAAAATAGTTTGGTACGTGGGCATAATTATATGATCAGTTTTGGTTCTTCCACGTTTTAATGAAAAAAATATTCGAGCATCTTCAGGGCAAAGATGAGATATTTTGATTTTTTATGTATTCGCAATGTGTGCGGACGAGTTTTTTTAATATCAAGACTCTCATTTACTATATCATCAACTTGACTTTGATACAATGAAAATAGTTTTGTTAAAATAGTTTTTGTCCAAAGTTACCTGTATCCATTGGTTTCTATTATTGTGTCTGGCAGACCAGCCACCCTGTAGTCTTCCTCGAGCCTTGCTGTGTAGCCTGGCCAAGTAACCGCCATGGTTTCCGTCCCATTGTGATGAAGTTGTGATCATGTTGTTACGAATGCGCCTGTTCTGCATTCCAAGAGCTTTGAGACTTGGACGAATTACACCTAAAATGATTAATGATAATCATTACATATCATTTCACAACGGTTACTACAGCGATCAACACTGAACGACATAAAATATACTTGATATCGGAAAAGAAACATCTACAAAAATCAGGGTTTTTTTAAGCATACAATGGTAGTGATATGTGAACTGAGTTTGTTCGATGTGTTGTCTCTCTAATGGCATACGAGTTTATCTAGCTGCGAGCAAGGTTGTTCGAGCTCGAATAGCAATGAATAGGTAATGAGTGTACGAGTCTGCATAAAATGAACCCCTATAGTTGTATATGCGGGTAAATGCTACAATAAAAAGATTATATATGATAATACTCTCGATTTTTAAAGTTTTGTCCTTATAAACAAACGCCAACTAATTTCCATTGTTCAAAGACATGTTTTATTTTTACAAAACCTGTTATAACTAGTATAACACACCTGTTCGTCGACCAAGGAATCCAACTCTCATAGACATGTGACCATGCCAGGTTCTTGGGTAGAATCTGACATATCGCACTCTGATGTAAGGTCTCAGATCATGACCAACAACTGTGTTTCGATCACTGTTACCTAGGAAAATCTGCAAAAGCGACAAAGAGGAATAAAAGTTGATTTATGAAAGTACACAGTAATTAATACATAGAATGCCAGTGAGTGCGATGTACAGGGACGGAGCACTAATCAAAAAATCATCCTGAAATTCTGAAGGGGGGCACTGATGCAAAATTAATGGTTATCAATACGATACGATACGATAGACTTTATTTAAAGAGATACGTATTTACAAATAAATGTACTCTTCCATACGTCCCTAACAATCAAAAATTAAAGGAATCACCTATAAAAATAAATCAAAAGTGCCCTTGCATCCACTTTCAATGTGGCTACATACCCTTGTACGTCCGAGACTCTTGTATGTTTTAAATCGGTAGCCATCGTTACCGTATCCAAGGGTATAACTAGTAACCCATTGATTGGCGTCCTGTCGACCCTGAGTCATCACTTTAGTGATGGATGTATAACGTCCAAAGTAGACTTGCAGCCATTGGCCAACCTTGTTGTGTCTGGAAGACCATCCACCAGTGAACACACCGTGTTTCTAGATGTTAGAAGCAAACAAAAACATTAGAAATATTAGACTTGGGTTGCGTCCACACTAACATGGATAAATTTGAGAACGCAACTTTATTTATCCGCTTAGGCCTTCGGTGCACACTAAAACGCATGAATTCGAAAACATTTAATGCTAATTCTATTGTTTAACGAGCAATTTTTGTCACGGCATCGGAAAGTTGCGTTTTCAAATTTATCCGGCATAGTGTAGCCAGGGTGTTAGATTAAAAAATATGATCTGTTGAAGAAGGGGAAGTGACGCGGGAAACAGAGAACCTCGTCCCTTTTTGGTGTGATTGCTTTTTAATATAGTTGATAAAGGTGTTGTTAATTCATTTGACATACTACAAAAAGTCAACATTGCTATTAGTTTAATAACTGTTATTGTGGAATTACTGTCTGTCAAGAACATGCAAGTTGCAATTTAAATGATTAACAACAATCAGTCCAGTAAAACAGGCTCTGATGGGAAAGTTGTACAACGCCAGAAAAGCGCTATCAAATGAATAAATTCTATAAAGTTAAATACAGGGGATAATTTTCATATTGTGCATAACTTTATCCAGTATTCGTGAAACTGGCTGCACTATAGCGATACTTCATGTTTATAAATAAACAAATTGTCTGGTTGGCACATGAATAACAAAGGATAACGTCAGCTTAACTATCGCCATACTCCTAATTTTATGGCTGGAGGCATTTTCACGTGATGTACTGTGTGCAAGGACTGCAATTAACACCTCATCTTATCGACGCTATGTAATAAAGGTCGCAAAGGAGACATATTATTGTACAACAAATGGTTATTTTACCCGTGTGTAGAGACGAGCTCTCCATGACGCGTGTGTCTTGCTCCATTGCGAAGAAGCAGTGATATATCCATTGGGTATCTTGCCATCGGCAACGCCAATCGGTAATCGTGTAGATGCTGAAAAAGAGAAACAAATCAGTTAAGAGCTTAGAGAGAATTGTTACAAAATTACAGTGTACAGTTATTTTTAATATGAACCTACACTCAGTCGTAAAATAGATGGGACGTTGACACATTTATCTAATGCTTTATGCAGTGCGGTTTTTCTCGTTTTCATTGAAATTTCTTTTCCACCGGACCCCCTCCCAAAAATCAATGTTACCTGACGTTTCTTTGCATACCAAAACCACCATAGTGGTATGATGCAGGGGAGGAGGTTTGTACGAAATACCAAACAAAATTATAGCCTAATATCCCAACTAATTTTGAAAATAAATGTAGCCTTCAAAACACTTCATAATGTTACGTCAAATTCGTACTAGCCACAGCAGCAACCTCTCGAGTGATTTTTAAATTAAATTGATTAGTTATTTCGAGAGGCATGCAAATGAACAAACACAAAGGATAGCTGGAATACCGTATTGATATTTTTTCCATCAACTGTATTGTGATATTTTGTGAGGTTCCTAAAGAACATAAAGAACGATTCTTTCTATAGATACCGGAGCAAAGATTGCGTCATAATACAAAAACAAAAAAACAGAAGATCCCAAGTAACAATAGAATACAATGGTGTTCTGTACGTGTAGAAAGACCTAAAACGCATACAACAAATATCTAACTTACACAGTGCACGTCCGTATAGCTCAATTCTCAGAGCAATAGAGTTCACCCATGCTCTTGGATGGAAGATTACATAGCGGGCACGTATGGAGGGTCGTAAGCTATTTTCTTTGACTGTGTTGGGATCCCTGTTTCCTGGGAATACCTGAACAATACATAAAATATATCACAAATTACAATTATAAAGAGAATATACTTCGGCTAAAACTTATTCAAGTAGCATCGGAGTATGTTCTTTTCTATCTTATGAATTGTACGATTTTCTTTGCCTTATTAATTTCTGTGTGATAACTAACATTACGTAGCCTTTAATCATGTTGGGTATATGCATAGCCTTTTGCAAAACAATATTGTTTCCAGATTGCTCTTCTCAGACAGCGTTCGAATCGATTTCACTTAGCTATGATTTGCTGTACCACCTCTTGTAAAATGATTAATTTTTTATCAGAAAATGTTTAGAGATTGGTACAAATAAATTTGTTGTTGTTTGTGTTCCTGTAACTATATGTCATTTGAAAAAGCCAATTAGCAAGCACACAATTGGACCTTGCTTCCCAGAGTCAGACCTTTATCGGCCGCTCACCAAGAGGAACGATAATTATCGATAGATTGATGAAAATATAGATGAAATCTCTAGGCACAGGAAGCCCACACTTACAAACACTCGTCCATTCTTTGTGTAATGTAGCCATCGAATACGGTCAGAGCTATATCTGATGACGTATCGAGTAACAAATTGTTTAGCATTGTAGCGACCTTGAGTGGCGATCTTAACGATTCGATAGAACCGTTGAAGGTCGATCTTTATCCATTGGTTACGGTTCTGATGGCGTGGTATCCAACAGCCTACATAGCAACCACGCGGCAAGGTGTGAAGGCGAGCCAGCCATGCTGCGTGACAGCGGTTGTAGTTAGTAGAAGACTTGAACGCCTTGTTGGGGATACGATTGGATTGGAATCCGATTGGTCTTCCTGAGATTATACGTTTACCTAGAAAAGTAGAGATTAAAATTGTCAGCAAAATACCTTGTCAAAACTAATTATAAAATGTAAGCATTCTGTCTTGAAAAATAAATTAGAAAGAAACAGAGAAAGTAGTGTTCTTGCGGCAAATTTCTAAAACCTGAACGTATTTCTTCTTAGACAGATCGATAGAAAACCTACCATATCTGAAGCCATACAACTCGGCTCTCATTGAGATGTGTCCATGCCAGGTTTGTGGGTGAATACGAACATAACGAGCTCTAATAGCACGTCCAATACGATGCTTGACAATCGTGTTACGATCTTTGTTACCACGGAATGTCTAGTAAAAATTACAAGAGTCATTGTCAACTTGGTGGAGTTTTATAGAGTATAATAATATTGTAACATTATTAATTATAATATATTATTTATCATTATTTAATACAATGCACCCATTCCATATTTTAATTCATCATTTTCAACCTCATTTAAAAAGTTAATAGAGCTCCTCTTGCTCACTAGCATTTTTTTAGAACTCATTAGAATAAGATATCTCGTTATGTGAAAACGCTCTATTTCTTTGTGAGTGTTACCATTATAAACATGCGAGGGAGGGGAGGGTCATTACCTTTGGATACCATCTGTACCGGAAGCCATATTTACTTGATGATACTTTGTAGGACTTCACCCATTGGTTATAGTCTTGACGGCCCTGGGTTGCTATGGCAGCAACATAAGCTTGTGATCCAATATCAATTTGCAGGTATTGCTTTCGGTTGTTATGACGACTGTTCCAAGCTCCAGTTCCTGCCCGAGATTTACCGATGTTGAGACGAGCTCTTCTTGCACCGTGGTTGCGGTCCCATGATGATGTAGCTGTCATGGCACCATCAGGAATACGTCCGTCTTCAACACCAAGGCCAAGAAGAGATTGCGCTGTTGTCAAGACATTACGATATTAGTAAGAATAATGTCGTCTAATGAAAGAGGCATCAATGATTCACTCAACAAATCAAGGTAAATTGTGTTTATTTTATTATTATTACTATTCTTGCAAACAGATGAGAGTGCAAACACTAAATTTGTGCAACAGTTGTCACTATCTAGTCGGTAAATATCACTAATTAAACAAAAGAAAACAATAGAATTAGCATACAATAGCACTATTTAGTGGTATTTATGTTGCACACTTTTAGTGTGTGCAGTCTACGTGCAGGTAACTAGAGCTAATAAATGTAAAATTTACATTATTGAATTGAATAAACTAAAAAACTTACATAAATCAAAAGCAACAACCAAGATTATTTTGTATTTTTAAAAATGGGCTATGTGTGATGCAAAGATACTCAAAACCATTTTTGAAAAAAAAGTGATTTTTTGTCATTGACTAAATAATTTGCGATAAGTGGAAATTTCGACGCAGGGAAACAGCGATATTGATAGTTAAGATAATTAATAATATCTCAATAATATCAATTGATAATATCTTAATATTAATCACTTACACGCAGGGAATCCGTACAACTCGATTCTCATGGAGATATGATGTGCCCACGCGACTGGATACACTCTAAAATACATGCCCTTGATTGGTGGATTGAAATGGTTGTAGACTACACTGTTTCTGTCCTTATTGGCAGGGAAGATCTGAGAATACAAAACCACATCAGTTAAACATACTATACTTACATTGTGTCTCACAATCGTCAGCTGAATTTTAGGGGAACAAATGACAGAGTTTGTAAGCTGATACACTGTAAAGGCTTTAATGGGAACTAAAGTACTTTAACAAACTCTTCCAACTGTTTCATTAGAAACATCGACGCAGTCAACACTAGTTTTCAACTAGTCATCATTTAGTCCATTGAAATCTAGAAGTTACGCCAACTGAGGCTTATCCCAAGCTATTTATTTTCCTACGATCAGAATAATTTCACCGCGGCATCTTCACCTAGTCAGCTGATTAATTCAAACTCTTATGAAGACTGAAATAATCAGACTAAATTCAGGTAATCTAATCTTGTGTGTTGATATCAAAATGTATCTATTCAATTCCCAACATACAACCCAGATAAACGTTCACAAATGGCTATAAAAACTATGTATGTCCTTGTACTTAAATATATTGAAAGCTTTACCATCTGTGAAAAACTAAACAGAGCTATATCTTCTTATCAACTGACCGGAATAGCTCAGAGGACTGTGAACTAGATCAATTATTTACTTATTTGTATCCTTCAATCTGAGCTAATATTTAAAGAAAAAGTGTTTCAACGAATTCATGATGGAAGATTGACTGAGATCGGATAGATCGATGTTCATTTCAGTCGTCTGCCCTTTATGCTAATTAAACCACATTGGTATTGTCTCACCTTCTTAACTCCACGTTTTCTGTATGGGACAAACTCAACTCCATTGATACTGTAAGTAACAAAGTAGCTCTTGACCCATTGGTTGGCATCTTGACGACCTTGAGTTGCAATAGCAATCACTGTCTTGGGTGTTGGGAAGTATACCTAGAGACAGAAATGACAATGAAAGCTACAAACAAACAAATAAACAACCAAAAAGAAAACAAACAATGGATATACAAGCAAGACAAAAAAAGAAACATACAAAATCAGCAAAGGCAACCATCCAATAATCCATCAATTAACTAATCAATCAAACCACTGATGCCATCAATCAATCAAAATCAAAATAAACCAACATTAATAAAACCTACTGCTAAGACATCAATCAACAACAATCAAACAAGCATAGTAAAAAAATGCAATCATAAACGAAAAGGATAGAACGACAAGGAGAGAATACAAACACAAACAAAACCGAAAGACAACCAACTTAAACACACAAGACAGTTTCTCCACTGCTGTAAAACATAAACTATTCAAAACAAGATGTGTTTTTCTCTTCCAGTTTCACGTACCTGGAACCACTGGTAATTGGTGTTTCTCTTTGCACTCCATGCACCTATGCGATGACCTCGTCGTACTGACTTGAGACGTCCTCTAGATGGACCGTGGTTGGCATCCCATGATGACGACGCCGTAAGGTGACGGCTTGGTACAGTTCCTTTCTGAATTCCAAGAGGACGGAGACGACGACGTTGGTAGCCTGGGAAGTAAAGCAACAGAACATCCTTTCGGTGAGCATCCAAGTTTCAAAAAAGCAGGAAAATAGTAATATAGAGAATTCTAACAAGCGATCATGATGAACGTCATAATGATTATGATGATGTGAATAATGATGACGATTATTTTAATGGTGATGACGATGATGATGGTGGTGTAGATGGTGATGATGATTATCAGTGGGGACAACGATGACAATGATGATGATGACAATGGTGATGATGATGAAAATTATGATGATGATGATAATGAAACCGCTGGTGACGATGGTGATAGCTAATGTAATAGAATGGCACCTTAATGGATAAACTACTTTACTTTAACGTAATTTTTAACTAGACCCTAGTAAATAATGATGACGATGACAATAAGTCTTAAAGGGGAATTTTTGCCTTTCGTTTAAGTGGTATTGCTACTTAAGCATTTTTTTATTTGCCCCATTACTGGGCAAGTTTCACGTAATATTATTTTGCATTTTATGAATCAATTAGTCATTAATGTTTTAAAAAAGCGACTACAGGTTCTCAGTCAGCCCATAGCCAATATTCTCCATTCGTTGGTTTACATTCGTGATCCGCAAAATGTCTTTGCCTAACAAACAAACTTCAGGTGAAGAAGCACAAAAAACAACGGAAAACATTATTATCTTGCACCTACCTGGCCTTATTCCGTAGAGTTCTACTCTCAAGTTAGGATGTCCATGCCATGTTAATGGATGCAGACGTATGTACTTGGCGTGGATAGCAGGTTTAAGAGTATTGGATACGATACTGTTGCGATCACTATTAGCAGCAAACACCTTGAATAAAACAACAACACATCAGTAAGTTGGAAAGTAAAATCGTTATTTTGGCACGATGGTTACCTCAGCTTTGAGTTCCACATTCTTAACTCGTAGTAAAATGATCAGAAATTCAACTGTCTTCCTTGGAACGCCGTCCGCTCAAATAGAAGTGGACGGTGTGCGTCGGAAGAGTGTATATAGAAGCGAGCTTCGAAAGGAGTGCACATAGACGAAAAGGCCTTGTTCACCTTTTGCTGTACCGCACTGAAGCATTTATTCAAGCAAAAAAGCATTGCCAATAATGCATTCAAAAATGCGAACAAACACTCAATAAGAGCAAAAACAACGGTTGTAAACAACGTATTTTTAAGGAACCATTACTCTTATTGAGTGTTTGTTCATATTATACTGAACGCCTCAATGCTCTTTCGCTTGAATAAATGTTTCAGTGCCGTTAAAGACAGAGAAAAGGAGTGAAATAGGTAGACACAGAATCGCATAGAAATTCAAGTTAAACTTACCCTTCTCTTTCCACCAAATTTGTAGGTGAAGAAACGTCTTCCATTCCTACTGTAGGTCACATAGTAAGTCTTTGTCCATTGTTCGATGTCGTATCTTCCTTGTGTTAAGATTCTTGTGATGGTTGTAGGACGACTAAGACGTACTTGCCACCATTGGTTGTACTTAGCTCGAGGAGCCCAGCCGCCACGGTAGTGTCCTTGTTTGATCGTGTTCAGTTTTCCGCGACAGGCGTGGTGGTATTTGTCCCACATGGAAGAAGCCTTCATTTGACTACATTTGACTTTACCGTCTTGAATACCGATTGGAACGTCGGTTTTAGCTGAAGAGAGAATCAATTATAGTTATTACACATAAAATCGATTGACTAATTGATTGGTGGACTCAAAATCGTGTGAGTTTTTAATTGATTGATTGATTGATTGTTTGAATGAATGATTGATGGATTGATTGATTGATTGATTGATTGATTGCTCGAAGGATTGAGGGATGGATGGATTGACTACTTTTCCTATAGGTTCATTGCTTGTTTAATTGATAAATGGAATGATTGGTTGGCCGTTACTCATCAAACCACATAAGTGAGACTGGTTTCGTTTTTTTTTTTTTTTTTTTTTTCCAAAATCGATCTATCGTTATTTTCTATCACGTTTCTTTTCGTTGTCTATTGATTTTCCTAACACCAAAATAATTCATACTTACCTGCTGAGTGTCCATACAACTCGAATCTAAGAGCAATTCCTCCGTACCAGGCATGTGGATAAACTCGGACATATCTGCCCGTTAGTTTAGGGTGGAATCTGTTCTCTTTAATCGTGAATTGATCGTTATTTCCAATGAATATCTAAAAAAGAAGCAACATTCTTGAATATACAGATATTTACAGAAGAAAAAGAAAGAGAGTGAAACATGGTTTATTGTCCGTGTTCTTTTAATGAGTTTACAAACATTCTAACATGATTGAATGTTTAAGCCAGCGCTTAGATGAGGCCAGCTATTTCTTCAACCTGATAAAAAAATTTGCAATGAAAGTAATATAAACATTAGGTAAACCTAATAGCGGAGCTCCTATTTAATGCAATGAATTACTAATTCAATCATTCATTTATTCAAAGTTGTCATGTCATTTTTCGACAGTTTACTTGCAAAAAACAGTTGCGAAGGAGAAAACATGGCGTAGTTGGTTAGTACGTGGCCTTCTGTGCGACAGGTGCCGAGTCCGATTCCTGGTGACATCACACCCTTGTTTCGACTTCTTTCTGTTCTGTGCAGCTTACTTAAACTCATAAAACGGAGCATTGACGGAAATAGGAAGTAAAATGAGTGCACCGTCGGCCCTTGGGAAGATCAGCTTTGGCTAAAGAGACTCCTGACGTTACATAGGGTTATATGTAAAACGGATTGCCGGCGTTTTCAAAATAGCTCAATGAAGCTTAAATCTTGGCGTTTACGCGTTAATGATAGGCCTAAAAAATGCAAGTTTACGTAAATAGTCGTGGTTACGTAAATAGACGCGGTTACGTAAATAGTCGTGGTTACGTAAATAGCCGTAGTTACGAAAATAGCCGTGGTCACGTAAATAGCCGTAGTTACGTAAATAGCCGTGATTACATAAATAGCCGTGGTTACGTAAATAGCTGTTGTTACGTACAAGCGAAGCGTTTGATATTTAAGGCATACCTTGGGTCTGCTTCTTTCGCTGTAAGTTGCCCAGTAGATACCATCGATGCTAGACTTCACCAAGTAACGTGTCGTCCATTGTCTCAAATCCTGTCTTCCTTGTGTTGCAATCTTAGTGACCTTTCGCACCTTGCCAAGGTCAATCTGGACCCACTGTGCTCTGTTCATGTGTCGTGGGCACCAGGCTCCAATATAACGGCCGTGTTTCTTGAGGTCCAGTCTCGCGAGGAAAGCAGCGTGATTAGCATTCCATATACCGGAAGCAGAGAAGGCTCTGTTGGGGAGACGCTTGTTGCGCATGCCTAGACCTAGGGATTTGTCACGTGGAACACGTCCTGAAATAATCAAAATAAATGTTAAGGTTACATAAATAATTTTCTTGCCTCCAATTGCTTCAGTCTTTCCGTGCATGCCTTTATTTTATAGTTTTGCTTATTTATAATTGCTAGAGTACAAACACTAAATGTGTGCAATAGTTGTCACTATTTAGTAGTAAATAGCACTAATTGAACAAAAGAAAATAATAGAATTAGCATAAAATAGCACTATTTAAGCGGCGTTTACACTGGCAATTTTTCCTTGACAATTTTTCTTTGACACTGCCATCGCTCGTGTAGACGATCAACAACTTTTCCTTGACCATTTTTTATCAACAAGGTTTCCTTGCTCGTGTAGATGATGAACAAGTTTTCCTTGGCAAGTTTAGGTTATGCCCGCGATGCCTTGCAATCAGTGGAGTACTAACATAATTTGTTTCCAGTCTCTTGATGAGCAAACAAAACAAAATAGCGTATATGCAAGTGAAAAATAGAAATCGAAGAAGGCTTGCTGCATGTGGACTAGGGGCGCTTTTGCTTATGCACCATTGCGAATTTCGGAAGCGCAGATGGTGGGTCCGTCCTTGTGTGTCAGATGATCCGTACTCCCTTTTTTATACTGCGGTTGCGATATGATTCATGTTTCGCATTCCAAAGACTCTGTCTGGATCGGAGTAAATCCAACAAAATATAAACAAATTTATCGCTCCAGATTAATTTTGCTTCAGCCGCCATTTTGTTTTGATTTGGAGACTGATCGTGCGAAGAAACTGGAAAATTAATCACATTAATATTCCTTGCCACATTTTCCTTGTTGTCCGTCTACACGAACAAATTTCATCCTTGACAATTTTTCCTTGTCAAGGAAAAGCCAGCACGCCTGCTTTTCCTTGTCAAGGAAAAATTGTTCATTTTACTCCATCTACACGAGCAATTTTTGTCAAGGAAAAATTGTCAAGGAAAAATTGCTCGTGTAAACGCCGCTTTAGTGGTATATATGTTGCACACTTTTAGTGCATGCACTCTGTTATACTAAAGTGCAGTTATTAAAACTAATTACAACATCTTATCATTGAGGTGCATATGTTTTGAATTAAAAACCTTTTCACTTATCTCACGTATTATTTCTTCATTGATTATATACAAAGTACTTACCATACACTTGCCCGTAAACTTCAACTCTCATTGAGATGTGCCCTCTCCACGATCGTGGATAGAAACGTACGTAAGTAGTTCGAATAGCTGGGATAAGAGCATGCTTGACTACCGTGTTAGAATTGCTGTTACCACGGAATACCTGACACAAAAAAAATTACCGATGAGGTTCACATTTGAAATTTGCGGTTTGATGTTAAATTCAGCTCGTACCCACAATTACGTTCGGTCATGCTTTCTCCTATTCTCCTATTTTCTGAAATATGTATACACTCTATTCAAAAACTTTGTCCAAGAAAATGCCGAATCCCAGATGCCGGCTGTTCATTATTCGCAGCAAAACGTAAGAAACCAAAACGTGGTAATTTAATTATAATGAAATAAAGAAAGTTTGATGGCAATTGAATTCAATAAATGTTATTACATTTACTTTTATTTTAGACTATTACTCAAGCAATTAGCGTTTGGTATCAGTTTTTCTCTTAAAATGTTTTTTTTAATGAGTGTATAAAACAATTGGAAAAAAAAGATTATGATTTTTGGTATCAGAACACAGATCTTGTTTGCTGGGTTTTCCGCGAAGAATTTTATTAGTTCATTCTATTTCGTAGCAAAGTGTTATGCTCTTACTAACCCATTCTCAAGATAACTGAGAAAATGATAGAAAGTGTTATGCTCTTACTAACCCATTCTCAAGATAACTGAGAAAATGATAAAAAGTGTTATGCTCTTACTAACCCATTCTCAAGATAACTGAGAAAGTGTTAGATAAAAAAACCCGAAAATTTTGTTTATCCTTTTCAGTATTTAGTTAATTAGCAATCACCTTAGTTCGTCGTCGTACTGTATAAGTCCTGAAGTGGATTCCATTATCACTGTATCTCAGAATATAACTCTTCACCCATTGTTTGACACCAAAGCGACCTTGAGTAGCTACTCCTGACACCAGTGCACGACGTCCAATATTCACCTGTAACCATTGGTGATGGTTGTTATGGCGACTAGACCATGCTCCGATGTATCTACCATTGATGCATGTGAACAGACGACCACGGAAAGCACCATGGTTACCATCCCAGCGCGATGAGGCCTGCAGATTACCACGTGGTATACGATGGTCTTGGACGCCGAGTGGTAGTCGGAAAGCGGCTGTGAAATAGATAGAAATCAGTGATATCGAACGAACAAAGAGATTCGAATAGAGTCATTACATGTGACATCAAAACAGCTCCATTTGGAGGACAAAACCTAACATTTTTGCTCTCTTGGGAGCTGAATCCATTATTTTGCCCTTCAGGTTGAGCTGTGTTCTAACGAACTACAAGGAGTCTATATTTGAATAATTGAATACTTGAATATTTGAATATTTGCGAGCGATTTTGGAATCACCAACGTACAGAAAAAAGCACTGCCAGCCTTCACTCTTTAGAAAAAAGCTCGGACGACAAATAATGTGTTCAGTATTTATTTTGTCTCACCTAGTCTGTGTCCATAGAGTTCCAGTCTCATCGAGATGTGATTGGCCCACGCTACTGGATGAACGCGAACATATCGGGCAACGATGGCTGGTTTGAATACATGGCTGACAACAGTGTTGCGATTACGGTTTCCACCAAAGATCTGCAGGCAAAGCATACAAAAATAGTCAAAAAATAATAGCTTAAACATACGTACTTAGGGAGCTGTAGCAATTTTTTGTGGTTCTGATTTCATATTGATATTTCACTTGTGGAATATTCGTATGCATATCTGCGTATATTGTCTATTACACGACTAACTGTTACAGAAGATATATATATTCTAAGCATCAACGAATTTCGGAGTACAATTCCACAAGCTACAGCGGCATTGACTACTTGATCATCAGTAAATACAACAAACCCAAAGATGCTGTTTTACCAAGGACTTGTTTTCCTGTTATACCACAGGAAACCCAGTACTAACCTTTCTACATAGGTACGGTACAAAGTAATTGCCATCCATACTATATGTCACGTAATATCGCGTGACCCATTGGTTATAGTCATGTCGTCCTTGAGTGGCAATCTTCTTGACTTTCTTAGGTGATCCGAGATACACTTGAATCCATTGGTATTTGTTGTTAACCTTAGCTGACCATGCGCCGGCGTTTGGACGAGGGAATTTCTTGTTAAGACGAGCCAGCCATGGCGCGTGATACTTGTCCCATGTGCTGGATGCTGACATGGCGCTGTTAGGTATCTTGCCACTGCGCAGACCTAATGCACGGT
Source organism: Diadumene lineata (assembly GCA_918843875.1). Taxonomy (NCBI): domain Eukaryota; kingdom Metazoa; phylum Cnidaria; class Anthozoa; order Actiniaria; family Diadumenidae; genus Diadumene; species Diadumene lineata. Next base: position 16,789,161 of record OU974071.1, on the reverse strand, counting down.
GCAGTTGACCGACTGATGAGTGAATAAAAAAGAAACGAGGTGTAAAAGTCGATTTGCAACACGTTAACGGTAATGGGTTCATTTTTTCGGTAGATTTGTGGTTAATTTTCATTATGGTAGAAATCTTCGTCAGATGCTTGTTGTCCGCGATATCTGGTCGTCCATTGGGAAAAAGTGACGTCGAAATGACACACAAATAATCACAAAACACCACAAATATGGTTTTGCATTTGCGAAGGGAATCAAAAGTCTTTTGTGCATGTTTCTGTTACTTGGACTCAAATAACAAAACAATTCTTTCTTCCAGCCTTTGATCCAGCCCATGAGAAACATGTTCAGTAAACAGGGATTAATGAGGATTCAATTCAAACTCATTGCAAGGATACCAAAGTTTGATGCGTAATCTGACTTAAAGCACATAAATTTCTTGGAGTTCAGTTTTACTCACCAACAGTCCATCCATTTCTGTTAATAACTGGTACACATTTCTTGTTCCTGTTTTTAGGGTTGCTTTCGTTAGGCGCATAGCATATTCCCTTGATTATACAGTTATTACGCTGTGACAAAACAGTAACGCAGTCATGTTAGTAACGCAATCATAAAAGTAACGCAATCACACTGTTTAATATAAAATTATAAAATTATCATTAGTTGCGTCAGTTTTATTAGATACGCATAATGAAATGCCAGTAACGTAATTATAAAGTAACGCAATTTCTATAGTAACGCAAGTATTTATAAAGCACAGTCACAGCAATAACAAAAAGAGTTAACAGATTGCGTGACGTCTTTTATGCATGACTCACCTTCGTGTAACACTTTCCTTTGGAGTTACAGACGTGACACACAGAATCAAACACAGTCAGGGTTCTCGAATTACTAGTAAGTCGTCCATTGTTCGATACTTTGATGTGGAATTGCATTGGTAGACCAGGAATCTTTCTGCCTTTCTTGATGGTGATGGGGATCTTGCATCGTACCTCGCGGAAGTTCATGATCGTACCGTGTTTCGCCATCCAAGAGCTGCGAGCATGCCAGTTTCGTCCGTAAAGCTGAAATAGCAAATTACTTGCAATAAATCAAATAGCAGCAAATATATCAATTTCCATTGAAAACCTGACCATCGTTGAAAAGGAAAACGTCCGATTTCATCAATGTTTCTTATTGAATATAACGCTTACATCCTTCTAACGAATAACACTGTCCTCCATTTATGATGCATGGTAGCATTAGATGTTAGTTCAGTGTCTGTTTTTCAATAAAGGCATATTGTAGTATTTTTTTTCCGTTTTAATCAAGATGGTCTGATTGTGAGCTTTGTTTTTTTTTTAAACAGCAACCTAGTTCACTAAGCAAGATGATACCGACCAATGGCAGGCGTTTCATTAGCATTTCATTTATTTGTTATTTTATTTTATTAGATTTTCCTTCCTTCAAAAGAAGGCAGGGACACCACAACAGCTTTCAGCAATTACCGAGGGCCCGGGCCCTGGGACCTCCGGTTTATTGTCCTTATCCGAGAAGACATGAAATTCTAACCATTTGAAGATGTAACCACAAAGGCAGCAATTTCTCCTCAATTATTTTAAGACCCTGAGTGTTGGTCCGGCCAACCGGGCGGCGGTCAATATATAATAGTATAATAGTCATTGTACATGTTTTCGCGATAAGGCCTACCTGGAATTTTCTCAAATGACATCGTAGTCCGAGGTTGAAGAATCCCGTACCATAGACGCTGTCAAAGTGACATAACCTCTTCCTGACGTTACATAATCCCTTGGATTGAACACCGTCTAGCTTAGGTGGTTTAGTCTTATCGATACTACAATCAGCAGCGATCCATTTACCGAAACAGCGACACTTATTCTTCACACATTTACCGCGTCCAGAACATTGGTTTGGACAGAAGCTACCAATGATGTTTGTGTTCGGTTTAGTCTTTCCATTTTTGTCTTTCTTGTAGTTCTTAGGGTCTTGGAGCATTTTGGTCTTACATTCATCCATAAGACAGGACAATGAAGATCGTGCCATACTTAGCTTGCCTGAGATCTAAAGACACAAGTGTAAAGACTAAATACAGGGAAAAAAATCCACTGTGCGTATCTAATATATTCATTTTTTTTTATTCAGAACATTATCGAACAATGAAAATGAATACCAATTAAAAGTAGCGAGTACATAGCTAGAAAGAGTACAAACACTAAATATGTGCAATAGTCTAGAAGTCTTTACTTCCTGGATCCGTAAATGGAAATAGATTTTATTTTATGATTATGAATAGTAAGATTTACCTGAATATCAAGGGCACATTCTTTCAAGGTCTTTCTCTTTCCAAAGTTGACATATTTAGAGCACATCTTCTTGACCTTACGATGGACCTTCCTACAGTGTTTGTAAGCCTTTCCCCTGGATATACCTTTGACGGGCCATGATGGTATCTACAACATTTGATAACCATTAATTCATAAACACCCTTAAAAAAGTAAATCATTTATGAATATCAGGACTAAAATCTTGTATATATATAAGTCAACTTTGTCCAGGTCTACACTAACCCGGATCAATTTTAAACTTTTAAACTTTATTAATCCAGTTAGGCCTATGTCCACTTTAAAACGCCTGAGTCCAAAACAATTTTTATGTAAATTCGATTGCTCACTGAAAAATGTTTGTCACGGTTACGGAAGAAAAGTTGCTTTTTCAAATTCATCAGGCATAGTGTCTTTGTATGGCCTTAAATGGAGTTATGAATAAAAAAGCTCATTTGCCAATTACCAATATCATACCTGAGCTCTTTTGGTCACGAAATCATCCAAGTGAATCGTTTAGGTCAACTCAAGAAATGTCTCATTTGGATAATGTTTGAAACGAAAAAAATCTCAATGCGTGCTATTGCAATCGATCCGACAATGCTGAATGATTGTTCACAATACTTTGTCAAGCCATGCATGTTAGATTACCTTTCCATCAACATTTTTGGGGTTGAAGTTATAGTTGATCGAATCATCGTCGTAATCGTTACTATCTCCCTTTCCTGGCTTCTTCTTCTTTGGAGGTACATAGATTGGATTGACTGTCTCTCCTCCTTGATCTATCTCTGGCAGTGGTTTGATGTCACATGAGTTCATACGTTTGCCTTTATGTCGAACACAAGAGCACGCGGGCTTGATCTTGCCTGGACCAGTTGATAGGTCGACCTTGGGTGGTAGTCTCTCGAACAGGGTTGTGCCGGGTCGTAGCCTAGGTAAAGATGAATGAATGAATGAATGAATGAATGAATGAATGAATGAATGAATGAATGATGAGTGAGTGAGTGAGTGAATGAGTAAGTGAGAGTGAGTGAGTCATTGAGTGAGTGAGTCAGTGAGTCAGTGAGTAAGTGAGTGAGTGAGTGAGTGAGGGAAGGAGCGAGTGAGTGAGTGAGTAAACAATTTCGGGCGAGTATACACCATATCAGCCCACATTGTACAGGACAAACAACTGTATTAATAGGTTTCTTAACCATCCCCCTCTAATCATTATGTACAGACTTTAAACAAGTTCATCTTAATCATAAATGCTTACTTGTGTTTATTAGTAAAGCCGTAGACATTACCACGTACATCGTCTCCAGCGTTACCATTATAGTTACCACAGAGACCAACCACTGCACCTCTGTCACTTGTAGGGATGGCAATATATACATTCATACCCCAGTTGTTCGCATGAACATCGAGGACAACACCTGACTTCAGTGAGAACTAAAAACACAAAAAAATAAAATAAAGTAGCATTAAGTAAAAAGTAAGGCAAGTACATCATGAATGACACCCGAGTCCAAAACGTCAAACAGTACATACAAGCACGGAAAACTAAATTAGAAATATATTGCTTCGTGAGAAACATCAGCACACACCTCACGACATTCATTTTTACTATCATCATCATCATCAACACCATGACAACCAACGTTATTATCAATGTCACTCTTATGCATCATTATCATGATCGTGGACGTCATCATCATTATCCAAGATTCAAGTTTATTTTGCTCTTAAATACATTTAGGATACATTTTTTAGACGAAATTTTAAGAAAATACTTTATTACCAATACCATTATCTTAAATTGTGGAGAATTTCCATCATAATCATCATCATTTGTGATGGCATCACAATAATCACTCTTTACCATCATCATCATCATCATCATCATTGTGATCATCAACATCATTACCTTAAATCTTGAAGACTGTCCGGATCCAAATCGTTGTATCTTGATGCGTCCACCAAGTGGAGCCTTGGATTTTTGTATAACACGTGGTACGGTACGTCTCCATGCACCGTGACACATGTCAACTACCACGACATCGTTATTTTCACGGACAGCAACACCACAGTTACATACTACACGCCAACATGGCCAGACACGTGTTTGGACCTGACGAAGAACAGCATTACAAAGTTGAAGACACAGCTTCGAAATACATTACAGACAAATTTGACCCGCCTTTTCAAAACTTTGTCCTGATATTTTGCTTTTAATCCTGTTTTTCAAGACATTGTTCTTATATTTTGTCTTCTTTGGATCGTAAAGTATTATGGAACGGAGGATGCTATTTAGGTTATTTATTGTGGGAGCAAAACTGTAGCACATACTATAAAATCGACTGGGAAAAATTGAAAAGATAAATTGAGAAAACGTCCGCTGAGAGTACCAACCTCAAATGGCCTTCGTGTGCTTCTGACAAACGTGTATGTACCGGGGTTTCTGAGCAGATCGTAGTATCTAAAACAAACAAAACATCCCATTCGTTACCATAGAAACAAGTACAAACACGGACAAATAATCGAACGATTTCTATTATCGCTCAGTTCGAGATTCTTTCAAAGTATGGCCAAATAAGGAAAAAAAATACCTTGTTTTTATAACCAATCAAATCGCACGATTAGCATTTTTAAACATTATTTTAATATTTTGATATTATATTATTAGTTTGGTCGGTCTGCACAGGAGAATCTTGACCTCGGGTCGGTGCTAACATCACTGCGTTCCGTCTGTACTGTTCGACCTGGGTCAAGATTCTCCTGTACAGACCTCTCGCGCTTGGTTACTAAGACCCAAATATCAAAATATAAAACTATCAAATAAAAGCGTCTTACTTTCCATCGAAAGTACGGTAATGAGGATCTCCTGTTCCGTGACATTTCTTTACACCAGTATTCTTGGGTGGTGAATAAATCTGAAACAAAAACATGCCACTGAGTTCTGGACAAATCAGAATTCTTTGACAAATAATTACCATGGGGAGAGCGAGATCGATGAAAAAAAAATAAGCTAAAAAAGTGGGTAGACATTCATGTCGTAAGATCTGTTGCGTCTGGGAAATATAATAGCACATTTCTTTGTGTTGTGGCTATTTTCCATTCTAATTTGATTTAATTAAACAAAGCAAACAGAAGCATCTAACCTTACGAGATCTGAAAACCTGCCACGAAAATTATGAAGTTTTTAAGAGAAGAACCAAACGCCCGCCCTCAAGTGATTTTCGTTTTTCTCCCCAGGCAGATTCTACCTGCTTTCCCCTCCACAAAGAGTCGCTGTTTGCCGATTGTCTTTGATCTACGTTTCTTACCTCAACGTGTGGTAGCTGATATCCATTCCAGAACCTACTGCCGCCAGGTCTAGATTTAATAGCGCCAAATCGCATGACCATCTTCTTCTTACCAGCCTTGACGAAGCCTTTCACAGCTTTAACATAGACCTTGTAGCTCTTTCGATTGCGATTGGTCATTTTAACTGAGCACTTGTCAGTGACGTAGTCATCATGACTGCTGATTGGTGCAACGACCTTACAGCCGAGTGAACGGCCGTAGCAGCCAATAGGAACAAAGCCTGTGACTTTGACAGGTTGCCATGGTTTCGTTTCAGATATGGTAAGCTTCCTAGGGTGGACCTGGAAGAAATAAAGAATTTGTTAATGTACTTTACCAGCCAACATAGATATGATAGACGAACAAAAAAAGAACAAACCAAAATTAAACGTTTTCAGTTTTCATCTTCTGACACAACACAAATAAAATGACAATATATTGAAGATCTTGGAAATCTTCTCTCATTTTTTTTTTTTTTTTTTTTCTTAAAATCTTGGAAGAGCTTTTTGGTTTTTGACATTTCTATTTTATTTTCCGCTTATTGTACGCTACACTTCTGGCTGAACAACATCTTTCACAGCTGATTCATATGAGTTAGTGACCTCTTTGTACAAATCGCCCTAAAGCTTATGTGTACACGACAGCATGGATGTGCAAGCGTGTATACCTTGATTCCAAAGAAGACATTAGGACTATGATCGTAGTTGCTGTATTCCTTGACTCCAGCATATCGGCTCTTCACACGACATGAAATCTACAGTAAACAAACAGGCAAGACATTGTTAATAAATGCAATCCAACATACAAAAGTGTACTGCAAGTTATGTCAACATTGCTAAATACGAAACCTGAAGTACACAAAACAACTCATATGAAATCTGGTTCCCATATATTCGAGAACGGTCGAGAATGATCTCAACATTCCGATCGGACGATCGAAAAAAGTGTTTCCATATAATCGTAGAAGATCGAAATGGATCGAAACGGTTCGTAGGATCGAAAAACTTTGGTTTCCATATAATCGATTTTTTTCCTCGATCGTTTGCGACTGTTCTCGATCGTTTACGATTACATATGAAAACCAGTCTTTTAAGATTCAAATTCAATTCAAATCCTACAAAACATACAGCGAAGAAAACTGATAAAACCATATTAGACGCACCGTAGTTCCAGCCTTGAATCCCTTTGTGCCTTCCATCATGTCCACAGTGAACCTTTTGGTTGTATATGTCTTGATAACACGACCATTAGCAAAGAATTGTACAACAGAGATGATAGCTCTGCGCTTACGGCTCAGAATTCTGAATGAACAACGGGCGACTACTCTAGCGTTGCCGCGACGATGAACGTACGTTGGTGTCAGCGTTGGGCGTGACACAGATGGTGCATCTGAAAAATTGAATAGGAATGCGTTATGAAATCTGTCACTTAAGATGCACCTTGTCACGCTCTTGGAGAGCAAAACATTTCTGAGTTTTATTTGAAAGAAAGACAACCAAGACACACTTCCCACATTTGCTTAATTGGGCATGAAACAATGGTTTCAAAGCGAGGAAAGCATTAATTTTTAGTTTGAAAATCGGCAAAGTTTATCTCGGTTTGAAACCATTGTTTTATAGTCATCCAAGTCCTGAGTGTGTTAAAAATGCACAACAAAATAAATATTATTATTATTTACTTGAATAGCAGCCATAGACTTCGACTCTCATGGTAATATATGATCTCCATCCTCGAGGTTTAATTCGAATAAATTTAGCAGTGATCATAGGATCCAGTGTGTTTTCGACTATGGTATATCTGTCAAAGTTGGCACGGAACATCTGAGATACAACAGCAAAAAACCATTAGAAACACAGGAAGCCCAAAGTATGCATTGCGCACGCGTGAAAGTTAACGATGTATTGTGATTCCATCGAGACGCATACCTATAACTCTTGACTTTTGCTTCGCAAAGGCCACGAGTTAAAAAGAGCGTAGAATGTTATAACCACAAAACATACAAAGAGGTTTGGTTGAAAAATGATACAAATATGTGATAATAGAAATAGAAATAGATTAAACTTAATGAACTGAATTCAAAAGAAAGAAAACGAAAAAAAAGGCGTTGGTCCAATCTTTATTTTTCCTCTTCTTCATGAATAATAATTTTTAAAACGAAAGGAGCCGGTCAAATCATGAGTCAATTACAAAATAAACCCCCATACCTTGACTTTGTTACTCTCCTTAAAGAACTGATATGAACGGCTGTTAGTGCTGTACTGCAGTTGATATTGAGTGACCCATTCGTTGAGGAAAGGACTGCCCTGGGTTGCAATCTTGGTAACCTTACATGCACGACCAAGGTTGATCTGTAGCCATTGGTTGTGATTATTGTGACGTGCTGCCCAAGCACCATTGAGCCTGCAACATAAATATATAAGTGAATTAATGTGGGATAAACCTAATTCAGAGCGGATTTGGGATCATTAAACTAATACTTGAGTTTTTCTAAATTGATGATATGATTTTTTTGTTGGAAAAATGCTTCTTTTTGTTAAAAAAAATGAAGCTATTCATGATTGAAAGATAACAGACAAATCCTGAACTGCGATCTAAGATTAGCTGCAAAAGCTACGGTAAAAATAAAACTATTTTCACATGATATAAAAGTCACCGTCAAATCTATGATGGTTAACACTTTTAAATGAACAAATAGGCTTGGAGAAGACATTGAATGAATTGTCCAAACGACAACAACAACAACAACAAAAAACGACAAACAAGAGAAAAAGAGGTAGAAATGAATAAGCCAGAAAATGAAAGAATGAAGCCAGAGTCGGAACAAGAAAGTGACAATTGTACTGAAAGTAATACTTACTTTCCAAGTCTAGCATGGTATGGTTGATATCGAGCGCGCTTGTGAGTTGAAGACGCTTTCATGTTCGCGTTTGGTAATCGACCGTTACCAAGACCAAGAGGTTTGTAGCACCATCTGCGCATGCCTAGAATAATAATAAAAAAGACATTATAAACATGAACAAACTACTTTTCTCTTTAAAATGTCGGCTCGCGATAAAACGAAATAAGTTCAACAGCATAGTTGGTGAGATCCGGAAATTGAAATTTCACACTTTTAGAATCAAAAGCACGTAAAGTAAAATTGTGCTATAGACCCCAAATCCCTTTGAATGAGGCCCCCGAATACACGATACAGGGCATAAGTTTGACCATTCAAAAGTACGACCCTTGAAAACCGTTTACAAAAGAGCTTATAGGACCCGAATTAATATACATACTAGCCACACAGATTTTTATTTGGATAGCGTTGTCCCGTGTACAAACGAATAACCTTACGAAGGTCGGTCGGAAATTTATCCGGTACTGTGTAAAAACGGGCCTATATAGGGACTCGTTATAATCCCCGATAGTATTGTCATGGTGATGCTTACTTGGACTACATCCGTAAAGCTCAAATCTCATAGCGATGTGACTCTGCCAGGTCTTTGGATAAATACGAACATATCTTGCTTGTACTCGTGGGACTAGACGATGACTGACAGCTGTCATTCGGTCAAAGTTACCTTGGAAAAGCTAACAAGAAAATAGCAAAAGATAGAAATTTGTTAAATATAAAACGAATAAGGTTGATATAAAGCGTGCTCTTACAGTTTTTTCATCTTCAAAAATGTTAATGATCTTAAATTTGGCGCTTAATCGATAGTCGAGAAAATTTGATTCATAAGCAATGAAATGAAAAAAGGTGCACCCAATTATCAACCAATAAATAAAGGTAGGAAACAATGACTCAAATAACAAACACATTCCAACAATCACATCAACGATGGAAACAGACATATGAAAAATAGATAATCAAACAGATAGACAAACAAAACCATTATACAAAAACAAACAAACAAACAAGCAAGTAGAGCGAGGGAAAGAAACGAACGAGCAAGCGAACGAACGGTCCGCAAAACGAGCAAACCAACAAACAATAATCATGGCGAGGAGAAAACAAAGACAAGAGGAATGGACTTACTTTGACTTTTCCTTTAACTTGGTAAAATTTAAACTTCTTGCCATCAAATCCAGTTGCAATCTCGTATGTCTTGACCCATTGATTAGCTTCGTGTCGACCTTGTGTTGTGATGCCAGTCAAAGTAGTCACACCAAGAAGTCGAACCTGTATCCATTGGAATGCATTGTTGTACCTTGCTGCCCATGCGCCGGTGCCACCGACATTACGATGGTAGAGACGGGCACGATATGGTCCGTGATTGGCGTCCCACATGCTTGAGGCAGTCAGGTAGTCCTTAGGAATACGACCGTCGTTGAGGCCAACTGGTACGGAGCATGTTGCTGGGGATGGTGAGACGTGGATTGTTAGCATTGAAACGTTATTGATTGATAAATTCATTTTTGAGTTAATTGGCTAAATTCACTTGTACCGTTCTTACTTTAATTCATTCATAGACAATTCAATCATTCATCCATTCATGGTTTGAGAACCAGACCGGTAAAAAAGCTTGTGCTTTGTCTGTTTCCCCCCACTAAAGTTTTCATTATTATCCATGAATTTCCTTTGAACCACACTGGAAAAAAGCTTATGCTTTGTCTGTTTTCCACCATTAACGTTTTTATTATTATGCATGAATTTCTCTTTTTATTCATTGATAATGTATTTCATAAAGCACACAATACAAAAATTTACAAATACACAATGTCTATAAATGTCTTTCAAAACTATAAGATGCAATCATTCATTCATTTATTAGTTCTCTTGTTATTCATTGATTGTTACTTAAAACCCATAATACAGAAACTCACAAATTTACGTTTGTCAAAATGCTTCAAAACCACAAGAGTACTTACTTAGTTTACAGCCATACAACTCGACTCTCAGTGATGGATATCGATGCCAGTAGAATGGTATGATTCGCAAGAAGCGAGCTTTGAGGGATGGTAGCAGAGAGTTGAACTTCACCGAGGTAGCATCACGGTTACCTTGGTAACGCTAGAGAAGAGCAATGACGACATGTTAAAAGGAATTTGCATAATAATGTTTTAGTTTTTAACACTACAAGGTGAAAGTGAACTAAATGTTTCCACTGGAACTTTAGTCTTCGTCATTTTACTCTCTAGGTGTAAGAACAAAAGTTACTTCTATCAACACAGATGAATATTAATATTATTATAAATGCACCATGACTAGCATGGTATAAAGAAGAAAATCAACTTAAGAAATAATCAGAATTATTAATAATGTATGATCTAGGACAATACTGAATCAATGCAAAAGCACTACCGTGAATGTATCTGTCAATACTGATACAGAATTCGTCCTGATTTGCATAAGTGTTAGCTTGAAATATCTCAGACAAATTACATCTAATATCAAATTTTCAATTCTTAAATAGCAGCATTAATCTAGACATATAATTTGATAACGAATATACAATACTCGAGTCCGATTTGTACGAGGTTTAAAACAGCTCGCTGTCAAGCAGCTCGAGATCTCCCGCTCGTATTTTATATATTACTAAATGATGTTTAAGAATAATACCTTATCATTGGAGTTTCTGTCAGTTAACCGCCTATAGTGTACTCCATCAATACTGCTGCTTAGATAGTAGTATGTTGTCCAGCTGTTTGTTTTATACTGAGCTTGAGTTGCGATACGAATGATCTTGGAAATATGTCCTGTGTCAATCTGAACATTAAAAAACGACAATTAATTCAATGCTTTATTATTATTGCCATCACCATTATATCGTTATCACATTATCATAATTACCATCAATGTGTATTTATTTCATATTTATTTTCAACAATACGATGACTTTGTTATTTTTTAATTTATTTTCCGTCTTCTTTTAACTTGAAACCACAATGTCTTGTGGAGTTACAATACTGAAGGCTCATATGACCATCATCATCATCATCATTACTAATACCATCATCATCATTCTCATCATCCTCTTCATCATTGTTCTCATAACTCACCTGTAACCATTCCCGTCTAGTATAGTATTTGGGTATCCATCCGCCTTCGACTTTGCCCATCTTTCTGAGTCTAAGTCTAGCCGAGTATGGCGGTGTTCCTGATTTCTGTTGACTTGATGCGGTGATGGCACGGTTACGGATAGCTCCACTTTCCATTCCCATTCGACGGTTACACAGATGACCTGGAATACAGTACAAGCAATTAGAAAAATGGGACGCCAGAAATTACTAAAAAACAATAGAGTGCAAACACAAAATGTGTGCAACAGTTGTCACTATTTAGTGGTAAATAGCGCTGATTAAAGAAAAAAAAAACAATAGAATTAGCATAAAATAGCACTATTTAGTGGTATTTATGTTGCACACTTTTAGTGAGTGAACTCTATTTTGGCATTATTAAAAAAATAGAGAGGAAAAATGACAGATAAAAAACGAACAAATTAAAAGAATGATAGAGAAAAAGAAAAAAATTAGCCAAGATTAATTATTATCAATATTACAATAAATCATTATCGCCATCATCACTGTCGTCGTCATCATCATCACTATCATGATCATCATCAACAACATTATTATCATCAACATCATCATCACTTTGTCATCGTCATCACCACCGCAATCATCATCATCCTACCTGCGCTGCAACCGTAGACTTCAACTCTCATTGAAATATATCCATGCCAAGATGTTGGTCTGAATCGAACATATCTTGTCCAGATGTGGTGGAGTGTGTTGTACACAACAGTATCACGATCATAGTTTGCTAAGAACACCTGATGGAAGTAACAACATATTTTCATGTTATTGCCATGACAACACTATGACAGCACACTACACTGTCATTGTAATCAATATTGACATTCAAACGTTATTACAATATAATCATCACCATAACAGTCATCATTATTATCATCATTACTATCATCATCATCATCAATACCACCAAATCATCATCATCACCATCACTATCACCATCATCATTACCTTGACGCGTCCAGCTTCTTTGTAGTTCCTAAGATAATCGATGGACATACCATACTTGAGTGTGAAAGCTCTGACCCAGTGATTGGAGTGGTAGTTACCTTGTGTAGCCACTTTAATCACCTTGGCTTTGTTACCAAGGTCAACCTGCAGCCATTGATATCTAGAGGAAACAAAGGGACGATATGGTTAGGGAATAGAATAGAGAGAGACGTTGACGATAATGAAAAAGATGGCGGTACGTTATGCAATAATGATGACCTTCGTATGTTCGGATGAGTACAAGTTGTTATTCACAATAACAAAAGACTAGATTCCCAGTAAATGAGCCTGTGTATAGGCCTGGGGCCGGTTGAACGAAGCATGGATAAAGTTATTTAAAGATTATGGCTCACCAACCATAGTTAAAATTATCAGATTTACTCCGACCTTACCGGTTAGGTTGAAAGTTCGTAGTAAATCTGATAATTTTAACTATGGTTGATGAGTCATAATTTTTAAATAATGAATACTACAACCAACAAAGAACTTTTAAATGGATAAAGTTATTCACACCATAGGATTCCCTTAGAATTTATCCACTGGATAATGTTTTGTCTGGTGGATGGATGGTGCTATCCAGCCTTTGTACAACCGGCCACTGCAGGGAGATGGCCTTCTGCCCTCGTCTCTAGAATCAATTTCACCTTACTTTTGTTCATTCTATTTATGACTATACACCAAATCGAAAAATGGCGGACGGCGCGATTATGTACTGAAGCGAGTTCACAGAAACGAGGCTAGTCAGTCGTCGCACATCGAGAGTGTTGATCCATATATCTTAGTTTAACTTCAAATACAGTGGTTTCCATGAGTTTTATAACATTTTTCAACAATAACAACGAAATCCGAAGATGAACTGTTCACCTAGATGACTGACTAGCCTCTTTCTCGAGATCGTCCGCCATTTTTCGATTCGGCGAATTGTTCCTGTATTCTTGAGGGGGTAAAAAACTGAGTATAAAAGAATTATATTATGGTATAGTGAAGGGGGCAAAACGTCATCTCGGTTTAGGGCTGTTTCATGCAACATACCTATTGTGGTGTCTAGCGACCCAATTGTGTCCCTGATACTTCAGACGACCCTGGTAGGGTGGGTAGGTAGTACTCTTCTGTGACGAGGCTGTAAAGGCGACGTCAGGTAGACGATGATCCTCGGCACCAAGGTCAATATCACATCGAACTGATAAACAAGCAAGCAATAAACCATTAAGAGCTGAATATGACTCTAAGCAAACTTTTGTGATTAATAAGTAGAGTTGCCAAAAATGTCTGAGTATACTAATAATCACCTGATCTGCATCCATGGATTTCAATTCTCATAGCATCATAGCGGTATCTGCTGTGAGCGTACAAACGTACAAATCGCGCAGTGAATGATGGGTTGAATTGAATTGTTGCTATGGTGTTCCTCGAGTCGTGGTTACCAGTGAAATACTAGAAAATAGAAAAGATATGTATAAGTGGATCGATAACCTTGATGAACAAATGGAAACCAAAACCAACTAATAACTACAAGAATATTGAAATGGATATGAATGAATGAAATGAAAAATTTGAATGAATCAATATCGATTCAAATGAACAAAATGACAAAAGAAATATTAAATGAATTAACGGATTAACAAACAAAATAAGTAAGAAAGTATGTAAGTAATTCCAAATAAGCTAGCAAATAAAAAATGAGGGAAAATAAAATGAAGACTGAAGCAATCAATTACAAAACATTCATTAACTAACCGATTAATAATGTCCAAAAACCTACCTTATATCCTCTGTTGTTATCATTCAGCTCATAGACTTGATGCACTCCATCTAAACTGTGCACAACTCTAAACTGACGCACAAATCCGTTCTGTCCTTGTTCGCCTTGGATAGATACCATAGTCACTCGAACAAGACTGCGCATGTCTACTTGCAACCACTGTAGGTGGTTATTGTATCTTGACCTCCACGTACCGGGGCGGTTCAATCTGGCACGCCAAGCAGGGAAGTTGCGGTTGTAGATTGACGAACTTGTTATCTGGTTGTTCTTGATACGACCGTTCTGCATGCCGACGGGATGGTTGCAGAGGTTAGTCAAACCTGAAAAAGACATAGATTAGCAAAGTACAGAGCTAATTTGTATGATAACGCAAGTTTTGAATAGCAATTATTAAAAAAAGGGTATATATAAACGTTTTTCGAGAGAGTGTAAGTTAAGAGCCACGATACGCTCTATTGCAATTGCAATCTTTATATAATATACATACACACGACAAAACAATTGAAAACCAGACATAGCGTTATTTTTATCTCTTGGCGCATTACACCAAGCTACACGGGACGTACGTTCCGTGTAACCAATGAGTATGAAAGAGTACCGTTTAATCTGTGCCTATGTATTAATTTTCAGTCAAACACTTTACCATCAGTTCTCCATGACCTCTTCATTCCAATAGGTCATGTTCATAGCTATAGAACACGATTAGCTTCCAAAGACTCTTATTACATTGCCAAAATAAGAACAAATTATGGTAAATTTAACATTCGGTACACCGGTGCCAATATTTGGAATAAGGTCAATGATGAATTTAAAAGCTCCACACGTTCAGGTTTTAAAAAGCAAATAACTAATCAAATCTTAAAAACATACTAGTTATTCTCATGCACTCTACTCTTTCCCCATGGTTATTTAATTCTATTTTTTTTTTTTTCATTTTCATTTTTTCTATTTCCTTTTGTGATTCACATTACCTAGCTTAAATATAATACTTTAACTTTAATTAAATTAGTTAATATTGACTGTACCAAATGACCAATTTGCTGCCTAACTAGACTAGCTTTATGCTATTTTTAGGCGGCAAGTGGTTCCTCAAACTGTTATGTATATATTTAAAAAATTATACAATGTAAATAGCACGTCAGAGGGCACAAATAAACGTCATTCATATGTATGAACCATTTCTAAGCAAACAACAGCATTGCATGGTATGTTTGTTTTCTTACCTACAAGCCAACCATACAACTCGACTCTCATTGAGATATGGCTTCTCCATCTCTTGGGATGAATGCGAATAAGTTGAGTCACAATGTTGGGTTTCAGCATGTGATAGACGACTGTGTGGCGATCGGAATTAGCACGGAACAGCTGAAAGAGTGACAATCAACACGACAATCAGAAAATTCCACGGTTTGAAATTAATATATTCTAGTCGTTTGATTCGACATACAACCTCGAAATCATAAAAGTTATTAATAAGAATTTGACTTCAGTCTTACATTACTAAGGAGTAGTAGTCAAATTCTAAATAATAAATTACACTCAGTCAAGCTGAAACACATTTATTGTTTCCTGTCACGTTGCTGAAGTTTGGATATACAACTGTACCTTGACGCGTCCTCCCTGTCTGTAAACGACGAACTTTGATTTACGTGCGTACGATAGTACATAGCTGGTCACCCATTGATGAGCGTCACGTCTTCCTTGGGTTGCAACTCCTGTCAGGCGACCCATACCAAGCAGATCAATCTGCAGCCATTGTTTCATGTTATTGTGGCGAGCTGACCACGATCTGATTGCATTAAGACGTCCAGCGTATGGTGCGAGGTGAACATTGTAGAAGGATGAGGCACGGAACGAACCACGTGGGATACGACCATCCTCTGTTCCCATAGGTGCTTCGCTTTTTGCTACACAAAGAGGAAATAAGACAATTAACAAGGGGGTAAAATACACCATGCGTCATTCGAAGAAACCGATTCAAAAATATACATGTAACACTCAAAACATTTTCAATCATGTATATATATGGTAGAACTCTTATTGAATACAATGAATTGATATTGCAATAAAACGAAGTATTTTGCATAAAACAGAACTGATGACTTACGAATGACACAGCCATAGAGTTCAACTCTCATTGAGATGTAACTATACCACGAGTGAGGAAGGATACGGAACACACGGCCTCGTACTGCTGGGAAAAGTCTGTTTGCTTTGACAGCGTTGCGGTTGTTGTTACCAGCGAAATACTGAAGACAGAAATAACCACACAGTTATGATGAGATGTTGATGACGTGATGATGTTGATAATGATGATGATGATAATAACGGTAATAATTAGAATATAACAATATGTGTTCTAGAATGTTTAATCGTACCCTGATGTTTCCATTAGTCTTGTAGATAGCAAAGTGTGCGCCATCGGTAGAATATTGGAACTTGTATTGTCGAACCCATTGGTTAGCATCAGGGCGACCCTGGGTGGCGATCTTAACAATACGCATCAATCGATGGAACGAGACCTGCACACACACAAAAAAAGAAAAAAAAACAAATACTTGTTTAGCATAAGAGTTTCACGTGACATAGCGTGTCATATTTCTCATTAGTGTTAGTGATGTTTATTTTTTTTTCAAATAACAAAAAAGTGCTAACAAGTACCTATTTGTCACTGGCATTTAACCAAAACTTTACAGTTTTGTTTGTCTGGGTATTGAGTTCTGGTTGAATGACAGTGACACATAGTTATTATAGAGCTACTATTTTCTCTATTTCCGGAACCCTTTTTTTTAAGATCACTCGCCTGTATCCACTGATAATGGTTGCTGATTCGTGGAGCCCACGAGCCGAGATATCTTCCTGCACGTTGTGCATGGAGACGTCCACGCGAGGCGCCGTGGTATTTGTCGTACTGTGATGAGGCAGTGATCATTTGGTTGGGGATTCCTCGCTGTACACCAAGAGCCTTGTTGCAGCGTGGGCCTGGCGACATACAAATATTGGGTGTTATTGAGAAAATGTTTTGGAGTATTTGGACGTTTCAAACAATCTGTAATGGTGTCATTTTTTATCTTTGCCAAAGTTTACAATTAATAAACAAATATAACATAAAAAAAACTATGTTTAGTATTTGGTAGATAAGGTACAAACTCCAGATAATAGTTGATAATAATGATTTGTATTATAACTGATGTTCGCTATATATAGTTTACTGGACGCCGTCCACACTGATTTACAGCCAAATTCTTTGTATCGCGACCCGCGGTTTCAAAACTTTGTTTTTGTCTTTTCTGAACCGTCAATCAATTTCATAAGGAGGAGCCTGCCCTAACATTTTTTTGTCATTGGTAAATCTAAAATAAACTCCGCCTCTGAAATTGATTGAAAGTCCAGAAACGACCAAATCAAAACAAAGTTTTAAAACGGCGGGTTGCGATACAACGAATTTGGCTGTAATTTGAAGTCACAAAATCAAACTTAATTCGCGAGAATAATAACATATGAACAGGTTTTTGTTTTATATATATAGATATATGTTACTTTAGAAACACCGCGCAGTCAACAATTGTCCCACACTTACCGATTGCGCAGCCGAAAAATTCAACTCTCATAGAAATCCACGAGTACCACGTGACTGGGTGCACACGCACGTAACGCGCAAGGAATGCACGTCTGAATCTGTGCTTAACGACGACATAGCGATTGTGGTTGCCACGGAACACCTGGAAATAGAATTTAGAAAATACGTTATGAATACTGAGATTGGCATAAAGTTTGCATGTACAAAAAAGCCTAATAACTCTACAAAAGCGTGGTTGTGATTGTCGAAATTCACGGCAAAATTGAGTAAACTTGTTTGTGCCTTCGATGATAAATAACATAGAAAACTGTGAAGACAACAAACAAACTAAAAAAAATTAGAAAGCTTGAAACGCCAAATACAATGAACAGAAGAAAATCATATGCCAGGCTTAGGCATTTTATTCACTCATTTTCCTTGTCCGATAACTAGTCATTTACTCATTTACACCTCTGTTCAGTCCTTGACAGATAACTAACCTTGATGGCCTTTCCTTCTCTGAGAGGCACAAATCGTGATCCATCTCTACTGTATGTGATATAGTAGCTCTTCACCCATTGGTTAGCATTGCGACGTCCTTGAGTGGCAATGCCACTGAATCGACTCAGACCTTCAAAGTCAATCTACAACAAACAATTAATTTATTAGAGTCATTTTCGAAAGAATGATACGAGACGCAAGAGGATTCGATGCGATACTGTAATTCAAAATCAATTTATGTTATAGTCAATTCCATTGCATCAATATTGTCAAGCAGTGATTTATAAGTGCGTTCTGTTTGTTGTAATGAAATAAAGATTAAGAGAAAAATATCATTTGCCCTTGACGGGACTCGAACCCACGCCTTCGCTATTTCTTATCCGAGGTGATAATCACCACACAACAAGGACAACCACGCTGTCAAAGCAGCTGAATTGCGAGTTGTACGGCAATTAATATTGTCATTTGAGTTTACATGTCTTTCATGAAACAACAGCATCATTAGAATCTTTTTTGAATGTAGTGTTAGTGTTGGTTTCCAGGGGGGGATGCATACCTGTAGCCACTGTTTCTTATCGCGTCGTTGTGAGCACCAAGCATATCCAGCGGTGTATAGTCTTGCGTAACCTGGGGCGCACGTACCTCCGTGAGCGGAGGAGGCTGTCATTAGTTCCTTAGGTACCTTGCCTGATGTCACTCCCATTGGTAGATTACAGTGTACTATGGAAAGCAGTAGTGCAAATACGTAAGCAATTGTAGATTTACGTAAATAATGCAATGGTATTGTAATGTGCTGATGTAAACAGCATCAGAAATACGTAATTGGTTGCAGATTTCCGTAAGTAGATGATGCATGGAAACGTGTGCTTATAAGCAGAAACAAAGTGTTACACTTAGTAAAGGTTAATGTACGTACCTCGAGCAACGCATCCGTAGAACTCTACTCTCATAGCAATACGAGAATACCATGTCCTTGGATAGATACGTATATAACGAGCAACAAATTGTTCACGGAAAAAGATAGACTTGATACTGAATCTATCATCGTTTCCGCGGAAGTTCTGAAAAAAAAAAACGTAACGATTCAGTTAACTTGAGCATGTACTACATAAAAAAGCATAATCATTGGTTTTATTTCCTATTCAAAAACTATGTGACATGGTATTTCAATCCGTTGGGAAAGTAGCATGAACTGAAACAGTCTAAGGTAGGACAACACTTGTAAGTACTGCTTGCATTGTATATGAAATTGTGGGCTTACAAAATGACCTAATAAATATAGTCTTTATCATAAATAAGTGAAATACGTCTACTTTTAAACAAATATATAGAATCTGCAAAAAAAGTTGTTCTATTAATTAATTTAGCAGATTTAAGTTTCACGTGAATATTGCTTGCATTTTACCAAATCTGTTGTTCGCGCTCTTAGAAACGCGAAAATAGACTATTTCACCATCTAAAATTGTGTAAAGCGTTATAACACACATACCATGATTCCACCGAGGTTGTTACCATAGAACTGATAGAGTTCATTGTCAAGACTGTGTTTCAGGTAGAAGTATCTGACCCACCAGTTAGCGTCCTCGTTACCTTGTGTCGCCATACCAGTGAACTTCATATACCGACCAAAGTCAAACTGAAAGTAGTAATAATCGACATTGTTAGAATGTCGATTTTTATATACCCAACCCTCAAATTACCGACCAAATTCAAACTGAAAGTAGTAATAATCAACATTGTTAGAATTTTGATTTATACATCGAACCCTCGAAATACCATGTAAAGTTAAACTGAATTATCGAAATTGTTAGGTAGAACTCCGATATATCCAACCCTCACAATACCGACCAAAGTTAAAAAAAATTGATATAACCTCGCGTTGGTATAAAGTGAGTCTTCAATATACCGACCAAAATCCAACAGAACAAAATAATTCTCGCTTTTAGAAAACCAGATAAATCGAATTAAAAAAAACACACACGCATGGCAATAACAAGCCTGTCCTCTTACATACCTGAATGTATTGGTTGTGGTTGTTGTGGCGTGACACCCATGAACTAGAGTATCGTCTAGTCTTCTTACGATTAAGACGAGCAAGGAAAGGCGCATGCGCAGCGTTGAGAGATGACGTAGCAGTGATCTGCTTATTTGGTAGACGTCCGTTGGATACACCGAGAGGGGTACCACAGGCACGAGCTGAAATACAATATATTTTATTAATAGTTATTAAAGATTATTAGTAATAACAAAGGTTAAAGATGATTGTGATTTTTATCATAGTAGTGGTGGTGATAATGAGTTGATATGCAATTGAAAAAAATAGTGATTATTAGTGATTATTATAGATTAGAAAGGTTATAGATGATTTTGTTCATGATGATAGTAGTGGTGGCCTAGTGATGGTGTCAGTGAGCTGGAATACAATTGAAAAAAATATTAATGATTATCAGAGATTATCGATGATGGTGATGACCCTACCTGCAACACAGCCGTATATCTCAACTCTCATTGCAATATGTGTTTTCCACGTTTGTGGTCTGAACCTGATACAACGAGCCTTCAAAGCCTTAAAGAATCGATAGGCCACTGGTGTGTACATATCAAAGTTGCCTCGGAACACCTACAATACATGACACGAAGCAAGCAAAAGTTAATGGTTAACAGCTAATTAAATAAATATAATAACTGAATAAAAAAATGAATATAATAAGTAAACAAACAAGTGAATAAACAAGTAAATGAACAAGTAAAGAGAGAAGTAAACGTATCAATACTGAAAGAGATTTAAAAAAGAATAAATGAATGACTGAGTGAATGAGTGAATAGATAAATAAATGACAAAGCGAAATGCCGAATTGCCGAGCGAAGAATTTATGCTCCCAACAATCAACCAGTAAAGGACCAAAGAAACAACCATTGCCTACCCGTGTTCTTCCATTCTCTCTATAAGTGGCAAATCGTCTGCAGTTGTTACTGTACTGTATAAAGTAGGACGTCACCCATCTCTGGCTGCCGTGCATACCCTGTGTGGCAATTCCAGTAACCGTTGAAACTGCTCCAAGATCGACCTGTTTTGTAGACAACGTTGAATGTATATCAGTCATTGCAACTTAAAATTGGTCTTTTGAGCATTGAAAAATATTTAATTTTAGAATAATAAAATTAAATGTACATAAAATTAGAAGGTGTTAGGAAAGTAGACTCCTTGAGTTGGGTTGAGTTATCATTCCTCATATGTGCGACATCTTAACATTTTAAATTTTTTAGACAAGCAAAAGTTTACAACTTTGCTTAGCCAGATTAGATTGGAATCTTAAATGAAAATAACTAATATAACAAACATTTAACCAGACATTTGTTAAGTAATTGAAAAATTCGCATCTGATGTATACTATGTATTTGTTTTTCCTTTATTTTTCAGTTGATTGCCTGCAGCGCCAAACAGATCATAAAAGAACGCCGTACCTGCAGCCATTGGTTCTTGTTGTGGTGTTTAGCGTACCAGGCACCGTAGCCTCCCCCGCCGTTTGGTTGGTTGAGACGAGCTCGTTCAGGGCCGTACTGGTAGTTATACCAGGAAGAGGCGGTGAAGGCGCTGTCTGGGATACGCTTGTCTTCGATACCAACTTGAACCTTACATTTGTCTGAATTATGAAACAACACCATGTTACTGTGTGAAATACAGGATGAGACAACAATCATGTTACTGATTTGATCTCGTGTGTAGTTGTAATCACTGCTGGAAAATATCCATACTACGTGGGCTTCTACATTGGTTTGGAATATCAAGCAGCACCATGCAATTTTCTGATATTGATCGGCTTAGTAATGTAATTTGGACATAATGTAAGTCCATTTAATGCAGAAAACATTCATAACAAATGATGTTAGCCAAGGTGTATGTGGAATTTGTATTTCATTCAACACATTAAAGCAGCCGAATGATTAGTTTGCATTATATATTATATTAGTGCAAACACTAAATGTGTACAAACGTTGTCACTATTTAGTAGTAAATTGCACTAATTAAACAAAAGAAAACAATAGACTTAGCATGAAATAGCGCTATTTAGTGGTATTGATGTTGTACACTTTTAGTGCGTTCACTCTAACGAGCGCGTATTTTAACTTGTACTCAATTTCTAAATGCGTTTGCTTGATAGACTAGTAGATTGTTTGTACTTACTGATGTAGCATCCATAGAGCTCGAGTCTCATGCTGATATGTGATCTCCAGCCACGTGGATGGATGCGTATAGAGTAGGCTCTGATTGATGGTGATAGGTTGTTGAATACCATTGTATTGCGGTCGCTGTTACCTCGGAAATTCTGTTGAATAAAGACGGGAAATGAGTAAATAATAAATAAATGAATGAATGAACGAACGAGCGAACGAGCGAACGAACGAACGAACGAACGAACGAATGAATTAATTAATCAGTCAATGAATCAATGAAAGAAGGAATCAATGAAAGAACGAACGAATGAACGAATGGAAGAATGAAACAATGAATCTAATCTATTTTGATGTGTGTAACAAACAAATGAGAGGATAAATGAATGAATGAATGAATGAATGAATGAATTCTACCTTGTTTCCGGATCCTTTCTTATAATAGACAAAGTTGACATTATTCACGCTGTAAGATATCCAATAACTAGTGACCCACTGATCAGCGTCAGAGCGACCCTGGGAGGCAATTCTAATAATCTTGGTAGCGCGACCAAAGTTGACCTTTATCCATTGATGGTGGTTGTTCACCTTGGCTGACCATGCACCAAAGTAATGTCCTCTACGTTTGTTGTTCAGTCTTGCGAGGTAAGGTCCGGAGTGTGCGCTCCAGCTCGATGAGGCAGTCATTGCACGGCTCTTGATACGGCCAGATTGGAGGCCGAGAGCTTGGTTACATAGTTTACCTGGTGGATGCAAGACGAAAGTGAGTAAGGGAAAGCTTATGTGAAGTCGATCTAAGATTGGAATGTATTACTCGACACGAACACGGCAAGACGGACAGACAACCAGACACAGAAATACAAATACACAGACTAGTAGACAGGTAGACAAATAAACAGCAAGAAAATTAGATATGCAGTGAATCTTTCCAAGTCAGCCATCGTACAACTCAAAACTCATATTGACATGACTTTTCATTGTTCATGGACAAGAAGACAGATAGACAGACAGACAGACAGACGATGACTCTTACCTAGTCTGCATCCATACAACTCAACTCTCATACTGACATGACTTTTCCATGTTCGTACGTGGATACGGACAACACGTGCCTTGAATCGACGAGCAAATCGGTGGGTAACCACGTGATAACGTTCAGTGTTACCTTGGAAGATCTGCATAGATACAAATCATAAAAAATTTAACAATAATTATTGATTGATTGGTGAGGGTATACGAATCATAAAAAACACGAATAATTATTGATTGATTGGTGGGGGTATACGAATCATAAAAACACGAATAATTATCGATTGGTTGGTTGGGGTAAAACACGAATAATTATTGACTGGTTGGTGGGTATAAATACAAATACTAACAATTATCGATGGTTAAAATATTCACTACACAGGGATCCCGTACCTTGAGTTTCCTGTTTTCAGTATAAGCAATAAAACGTCTAGTATCAAGACTGAACGAAACAGTGTACGACGTCACCCATTGGTCAGCATTAGCACGACCTTGAGTCTCAATTCTCGATAGTCTACTAAGAGTTTTCAAATCAATCTGTAACCATTGGTTACGGTTATTGTACTTGGAGAGCCAGTATTTAGAGGACTGGAGACGAGCGTACCATGGAGCATAACTGAGACTGTACATGGACGAGGCGGTCATGGCGTCTTGCGTGACACGACCATCAGCAACACCAAGTGGAAGATCACATGGATCTAGATGGACAAGATAGAGGTTATTACAGTTAATAAATATGAAATGTGATACAGCAAACATGACGACCACGATAATGTTGATAATGACGACGATGATATTGATGACGGTGATGATGATGGTCATGATGATTTTACTGATGATGGTGATGAATATGATTATAATAATGATGATAATGGTTTTGTTTTTGATGATTAGCTGCGTTTTAGATGATGATGATGTCGTTTATGGTGATGATGATGATGTTTTTGATGATGATAATGCTTATGTTGATAATGATATCTAATATGTTATCAAATGTTATTTCACCTGCTGGACATCCATAGAATTCAGTTCTCATCGAGATCCACGACGAATAACCACGAGGATTGATCTTGATGTAGCGAGCATAAACTCTTGGATTGAGTGCAACTAGAGTAGTACTGGTTCTATCGCGATTGGCTTGGAATGTCTGTAGAAAAACACATTAGAACATTAGAATAATACCATCGATCATAGTATCATTTCTTTGGCGACAAAAATGAGATGGAATTAAATAATGTAATCAACATAAAGAAATAAAAAAATGGAAATAAGGAACGAAGAACGGGAAGACAAAATAAAAGAAGCTTGAAAGGAAGCAAGGAAGGAGGGAAGCAAGGAAGGAGGGAAGCAAGCAAGGAAGCAAGGAAGCAAGGAAGCAAGGAAGCAAGGAATCAAGGAAGCAAGGAAGCAAGGAAAAGGTAAGTTAGGAAGAAAGAAAGAAATTGATAAGATGGAGGAAAAGATTCGAAGAAAAAACTGAATGAAAGAAGTGGAAGAAATAAGATAAACAACAAAAAATAATGGAAATGAAGAGCCTACTATTCCACTGTACAATAATACTTACCGTATCAGCATTTCTGAGTCTGTATCTCAGCCAGTGGATATTGTCTTGACTGGACAACAATTGATAGTTAGTAACCCACTGGTTATGCCTTGGTCTTCCTTTAGTACCAATCTGACTGATAACCATTGCTCGGCCAAAATCAACCATAAACCATTGATGACTGTTACGAACTCTAGCAATCCAGCAGTTGTTTTTAATACCAAGTCTTCCTTTAGTGGCTGGGTGGTTCTTGTATTGAGAAGAGGCGCTGATCTTGCTGTTGCGAATACGGAAGTTCTGCATGCCGAGCGGTCTGTTACAGATGCCCTTCAGAGGACAACCATAGACTTCTACTCTCATAGAAATCCATCCATACCATTGGATGGGTCGCACGCGTACGTACTTAGCAGCAAATGGTTTGATGATAGTCTGGAAGACAACGTTGTGACGATCGCTGTTACCACTGAAAACCTTGGTAGTGCCTCCTTGTCTGTATGTAGTAAACCGCTGACCATCAGCACTGTACTGGAGAGAATACTTAGTAACCCATTGGTTCGAGTTATGTCGTCCTTGCGTGGCAATACCCGTAACCTTCGTGGACACCACGAAGTAGATCTGTAGCCACTGTTTACGGTTGTTAGTGCGTGCGGACCACGAGTAGTAACCATGCAGTCTGCTGTACTTGGGTGTTAAATACGAGTATGATGACGAGGACGTCAGTGCTCCTTCACGAATACGACCGTCCTCGATACCAAGAGGCATATTACACGCGCGCTCTGGGCAACCGTAGAGCTCGATACGCATAGAGATGTGCGAGCGCCATCCACGTGGTATGAACTCAACGTAACGTGCTTTGATTGGTGGGAACAGACGGTATGATACGATAGAGTTACGGTCTCTGTTGGCCTGGAAGGTCTTGATTGAGCCGTGGTGTTTGATGTAAGCAAAGTTAACGCCGTCCACACTGTATTTAAAGTAGTAGCTGGTCACCCATTGGTCAGCGTCTGCTCGTCCTTGGGTTGCCATCTTAGTTATGCGTCTGCGATGTGAAATACAGAAATCATTACTAATTCTACGACATTTATTATAAACAGGGAACCATACACAATTAATCAATTTCGGTCCTGGAACGTGCTACAATCTATTCCAAGTATTTTTAAAAATCAAACTAATAAAGTGATTCAATATGCTACAACCTAATACAAGCATTTTTGAAAGCCACTCTAATAAAGGGTTTTTGATACTAACCTTGGTCCTCCGAGATCAACTCTCAACCATTGGTAGTAGTTGTTCATCTTAGCAGACCAGCCTCCCATCAAGTGTCCTGTACGTTGGAAGTTAAGTCTAGCAAGGTGAGGAGCGGTATTCACACTGTAGCTTGAAGAAGCCATGATAGCTGCGGCTCTGATACGGCCGTTGCCCATTCCAAGTGGTTTGTTACAACGAGGTCCTGAAGCGACAATCAATGAATAAAAGGTCAATAAATGAATATAGAGCTATTCTTGAAATGGTTGTCCAGCTGAAACACTAATTTATCGAATAACAATGTCATTTGCATATCTCATGATTTTCTTGTTTTTAGGTTAAACTTAAAACAACCATACAAAGCTCCACATATTATATAATTACATGTAATGTTATTTGCACATTTTGAGTCATTATTTCTTAAAAAAATAAAAACATGACCAACTGTTCTTTCTTGCTGTAGTGGGTATTTACTTACCTACGACACAGCCGTAGTACTCAACCCTCATCGATGGCCATGATCGCCATGTCAGGGGATGTATGCGGACATATCGAGCAAAGAAGCTGCGTGCAAAGCGATGTTTGACTCGGACAAAGCGCTCGTAGTTACCACGGAATACCTAATGGTAAAAATATAGATAACGCGATAATTAAAAAGATAAAAGAGTAAAAAGAAAAGGTGATTAAAAGTAGTCTTAATAAAAATGATGATGAGGACTACGACGTCAATAATGATGATGAGGATAAAGACGATACAATTGATAAAAAGAAGTGTTAATAAAAAATAATGATAATTATTACGACGTCAATAATGATGATGAGGATAAAGGCGATACAGAGTTTCTGCGCTTTTCAAGTCGTTCAATCCCAAGCCCTTTTATCTTTTTCATTTTTTCCTGGACAAACATTTATAAAAATATAATCACCCCAATGATGTGGTGTTTTTTACAAACCTGCAATATCATAATCAAACGATAAAGATGTTTGGATGGAAATCTGTGTAGCGTGACTAAAACCGCGCAAATAAAATCTCTTCTCTCAACTGCCGACAATCCCCGCTCTTCCTCCCCCCTCTTCACTTCCCCAATTAACTATTCAACTAAACTCAGTCACGATAATCCTAAAGAGCGATATGTTCTATCGCCACCTCTGTACCATAATAATTTTTTTAACTCCCTTTATATTCAAATTTTGCATTCGCTAAAGAATAATGGAACAAAAGTCGTGATAAATGCACAAAAGCAGTGTGATAAGGATTCTGGTCTATCACTCATCAGGCTCATTAACTATTCAATTCACCTTAGTTCTGCGTCCTTCCTGGTATCTAGTATAACGCAATGATTTGGCACTATAAGTGATATAGTACGTTTTCACCCATTCATGACCATTCTTACGACCCTGTGTGGCTACACCAGTCAGTTTAGTCATAGCTCCAAAGTCAGTCTGTAGCCATTCTCCCTGTCGTCTGTACTTAGCGATCCAGGCGTGTGGGTGGTTAAGACGACCGTACCATGGTGCATAGGACGAATAGCGGTATGATGAGGCGCTCATGCGCTGGTTGGGTATTTCGTTGTTTTGAAGACCGATAGCCATGTTACACGAGCCTGAGTAAAGAAGAAAACGACAAGTATATTTATCAGTGTAGTTTGATGTTAGTTGTACCAAAGCAAAGCTGAATTCTTGGGTTTCAAAAACCGCTTACTACGAAATGTACGAAATAAAACCTTTGGTTAATCTGTTTTTTCTTATTTATTTTATTTTTTATTACAGATAAAAACATAGAGTACTAACACTAAATGAGTGCAACAGTTGTCACTATTTAGTAGTAAATAGCACTAATTAGAAAAAAGAAAACAATAGAATTAGCATAAAATAGCACTATTTTGTGGTATTTATTTTGCACACTTTTAGTGCGTGCACTCTATACATGTTGTTAATCTTAATGTTATCAATTTGCAGCGATACCTTAAGTTTACCTAAATAATTGTTATGATGTGTTCACAAGAAAATCGGCACTAACCACTCATGAAGAATGAAACAGCAATCGCTGTTTGATTCGCACAAGAATTACAAAGGCTAAAGTATTGCTATATTGTCAGTATTCCTTACTTGTTGGGCAGCCATAGAGTTCTACTCTCATAGCAATGCGAGAATACCAGCCTGCAGGGTGTACTCTGACACACTTAGCATATAGGTATGGCATGAAAGAGTTGGTTACAACACTGTTTCTGTCACGGTTAGCATCAAATCTCTGAATAAGAAAGAAAGACATTTTAAAACATTTTAAAATCGTTAGGAGGCTTCTACACGTTATTGAATCACAAAATAGACCAAGTCGGAAAATGGATTCAATAAGTAAAATAAGTAAAAAATTAGAAGATTTTATTTATTTGTTTATTCATTCATTCATTCATTTATTTAGACATTTATTCATTCATTCACTTACTTCTTCATTCCTTCAAGCATTCATTCATTCATTCATTCAATATTACAACTTCCATCCATTTATTCTTCATTCCCTCAGTCCTTTACCTTTCTAGCGTTGTTCTTCCACCATGTATAATAGCTGAATCGAGTACAGTCTGGACTAGACGATACATAGTAGTACGTGACCCATTGGTTCTGGTCTTCACGACCTTGGGTAGCGATACCAGTTATTTTCCAGGCACGACCAAACTTGGCTTGAATCCATTGATTGTGGTTGTTGTGTCTGTAGTAAAATTGGGGAAACAATTTAATGGTTTAGTGAAGCGATTGTTTGATTGATTGATTAATTGATTGATTGATTGATTGATTGATTGATTGATTGATTGATTGATTGATTGATTGATTGATTGATTGATTGATTGATCATAGATAAGTGTATGGATAGACGGATGAACGGACGGACTGATGGATAATGCCCAATCCGCTCTGTCTATCTGAACTGCTTCGCTCATTTTCATTAAATTTTCTTCTATTCATTTATTTTACACTATTTAATCGTGCATCCAACTAATTGATTTGTTCCTACCTTGACACCCAAGCACCGTACAGTCTTCCCTTTCTGGTGTTGAATAGTCTGCCCAAGTGAGCTTTGTATTGGTTGCTAAACGTGGACGAAGCAGTGATCATGTTGTTCTTTAGTTTACCATTCTGGAAGCCAACCTTTGATCGGCATGCCAAACCTGGAAAGAAGTAATTCAACTTAATCATTAAATTTCAATTAAAGTTTTAGCTATTTTTTATTGGAAAACTTTGACTAAACAGACTTTAAGAGAAATTTATCTTTAATCATGGTAACCAATTCTAAAGTAGCAAATTTCATTTTTGGATGGATAAACTGAAGAGAAAATACATACGTGTTGGACAACCGTAGACTTCAACTCTCATCGAAACCCATGAATACCAGGTACGTGGACAGACTCTGACAAATCGTGCACGAATCACTGGTATGAACTGGTAGGCTACGACCGTGTTACGATCAAAGTTACCACGGAAAACCTGCAAATACAAACACCAAACTATATAAATATTACATCGAGTAGATGTTTCGTCATTCACATCGATCTGCATGGATTCGTATACATCTGCCGCTTGGCTAGAGGGTTCTACAATCATAATAACTGAGATTGACTTGTTTTTTTTAAGAAAAAATGTTTTTTGATCTAGATAGGCTATTCGTCACAGGTAATGAAGATTAGATTATTATTTGAGCGAAAGCATTTAAAAATGGATACAAATTGTCATTGGTTTCTTCATTTAAACAAATCCTTCTCAGATGTTTACTCTAAAGGAAAAAGAGCTCCTTATGAGGACGCCCGTCCGTAAACAAGTACAAA
Organism: Diadumene lineata; assembly: GCA_918843875.1. Taxonomy (NCBI): domain Eukaryota; kingdom Metazoa; phylum Cnidaria; class Anthozoa; order Actiniaria; family Diadumenidae; genus Diadumene; species Diadumene lineata. The sequence goes on along the minus strand of OU974071.1, from coordinate 16,758,890 downwards.
GAAGATGCAAAACTTCACAACATACCCTTGTTTTTCCATACTGTCGATAATCTCTAAAGCCTCGTCCATTGTCACCATATTTCACAACATAGCTAGTAACCCATTGGTTAGCATCGTAACGACCCTGGGTTGCAATGCCAGTCAGTGTTGTCTTTCTCTCGAAGTCAATCTGGAACCATTGACGTGAGTCTCTACGCTGTGCGCACCAAGCTCCTGTTCTACCGTTCGTGTTACGTTGGTTGAGTCGACCTCGGTCAGGTCCGTGGTTGTAGTTAGCCTCAGATGAAGCTGAGAGTTGTCCTTTGTGAACCCGACGGTCTTCGAGACCCATTGGAATCTTACATTTGTCTGTAGAAAGAAATTTGGATTTTGGATGAATATGTATATTGCTAGATCAAGACCAATCACGAGCGTTTCATTATTACTACATTATCATCAGCACCATCCTCATCACCATCATCATTATCGTCGTTACCATCATCATCATCGCCATCATAGCCCTCATTGTCATCATCATCACCGTAATCATAATCATCATCATCATCTCCATCAACATCACCCCAATCATCATCATCAATATCATCCGTCATCACCATCATCATCGTCATCATAATCACTATCATATTCACCACCATCATCATCGCCATCAAAATCCCCATTGTCATCATCACCACCATAATCATCATCATCATCTTCATTACACTTACTTATATGACAACCGTAGAATTCCACTCTCATAGAGATGTGAGAGTACCAGTTGTGAGGAATGATTCTGATGTATCGGCCTCTGATTGGTGGATCCATGTTGCGTACCACAATAGTGTTCATATCACGGTTACCAGTGAAATACTAGAAATACACAAAACAAACAAATGAAAATGTGAAAATAAAGAGTTCGTATTGTGTAATGTTTGTATCTGTTCGTCTATCAGTCTATTTGTCTGTCGGTGATTTTCTCTGTTCCCGCGAAGTCTTTCTTTCTACGATCTATCGCAGAAACGCGTTGTCTTGAGATTCAGGGGTTTAGGGGGATAGAAGTTCACCATAGATAAATAGATATGCCTGACGTAGAGAACATTGTGAACTACCGTGTTTAAATAAATGTTTCACTTCACTTTGCTTCTGTTTGTCTGTTGGTCTGTCAGTCTGTCTGACTAATATGTATGTCTGTCTCTTTGTCTGTCTGTCTTTCTTTCTGCCTGTCTCTCTGTCTGCCTGCCTGCCTCCCTGCCTTTGTCTGTGTGTCTGTCTGTCTGCCTGCCTGTCTGTCTGTCTGTCTATCTTATTACTGGAAGACCTACCTTGATGTTACTGTTATATTTCTGATAAATGAACCGGACACCATCTTGACTGTATTTAACCTTGTACTGTTTAACCCACTGTCTGGCATCAGCACGACCCTGCGTAAATATCCTGCTAATTCTAGATGGATATCCAAGATCAACCTGTAAGAACTGAAATCGGTTGTTGTACTTGGCTGACCAAGCGCCCATATTAGCTCCGCGTCGTTGAAGGTTGAGGCGAGCAAGAGCAGCTCTGCTATTGCGGTTCCATTCAGAAGAGGCAAAGATACGGTTGTCTTTGATTTTACCAGATTGCATGCCCATTGTTCGTCGACATAGGTTACCTGGAACACGAAGCGATTAACAAATAGTTTAATTAATTTCGCAAAGAAAATAATTGAATTATTAATTTTTCTAAAAATATTTCCTACATACATTTCTGGAAATAGCACCGAGGCTAGATATGCATAGAGTACAAACACTAAAAGTGTGCAACATAAATACCACTAAATAACCGATTAACAGGTTAGCTCAGTTGGGAGAGCGTTGGCTGTTAACCGGGAGGCTGCGGGTTCGAACCCTCAACCGGACCATCACTCAGGGTCTTTAAATAATTGAGGAGAATGTTCTTCGATTTATAATTGTAAGGGTTCGCGTCTTCTCGGATAAGGACGATAAACTGGAGGTCCCGTCTCGCCACACTACACATTAACCATTAACGGGGGGACGGAAAAGAACGACTGAGGACGCAGGTACGACCATCCTTGGTGATAGGCCTACACTAATACATACTAATTACTAATCAACCTCATGCTTGTAAATCCGGATTACATACTATAAATATTAAAAGATTGTAAAGCGCATTGAGACTGAGTGAAATGCGCTATATAAGCACCACATTACATTACATTACAAATACTGCTACTTTATACTAAATCTGATGTGTCTTTTGTTTAAGTATGCGTAGCGGCGGAGTTTTTCTTTCTAAATTGCTGCCCCTCCCGAAGGCTATTTTGTTCAAATAGTGCTATTTACTACTATATGGTGATACCCATTGCACACATTTAATGTTTGTACTCTAAAATAAATGTATTACAATTATGAGCAAGTCATAACATTGTCATCAGAAAAAAACAATAAAAAGTATTGAGAACGAAACGGCTGTCTACTTACCAAGTCTGCAACCGTACAACTCGACTCTCAAAGCCATGTAAGTACTGTACCACGTCTTGGGGTGAATACGGATATACCGTGCTTTGATTGGTCGGAATAGTCTGTTATATACAGGCATATTCCTGTCTGCCCAATTACCACGGAATAACTAAAATACACAAACGTCATACACATTAACAAATGTAAAAATGTGTAGATGTGTTTTTCTTGACAAATGGGGGATTCTAGATAGTGTTTTTGCTATAATTTGAACAAAATACTCAAACATTTTCAAAAATAAATCAGAATTTAATGAAACTAAATAAGAAATAGCACCAGCATAGTACATACCCATGTGCTTTAATAATATTTGATAATGGCCAATATTTTATGTATTCCCTGTTAATAGCTACGTATAGCGATATTCACTGTTTACAAACAAACACGTCACAAACGAATTGTAATGTTAATGTGCCAACCACAGCACAAAAGATTCTATTGAAATAAGAGCTAATCACCGTCTGGTTGGCAAATGAATAACAAAAGCTTACGTCAGCGTGAACATCACTATTGGTCACTTGTAAAAATGTTGAAATAAAATGTAATGACGTCACATTGCAATGATGCATAACGTCATAAAATGACAGCAACCAATCTTACCCTGACTCGATTCTTCTGTTCCATGTATGGATAGAACCTCACACCATTATTACTGTACGATATAGTGAAGCTTGTAGTCCAGTAGTTGGCGTTATATCTACCTTGAATAGCAATTCTTTTGACGCGTGAAGCGATACCAAGATCTATCTGCAACCACTGTTTAGTGTCACGCAATCGTGCAGTCCAGCCGCCATAACCGTGACGGTTAAGTCTAGCTTGAGCTGGGGAGTAGTATTTGTTGATTGTTGAAGAGGCCGTCAGTTGTGAGTTGTAGACACGGTCGTCTTCAAGACCAAGAGAGCGATCACATGGATCTGAAAAAAAAACGGTTGGTTGGTTGATTCATTGATTAACAGTTGTGTTTATTACACATGTCCATTAACTCACCTGCTTTGCAACCGTAGAATTCAACTCTCATAGCAATGCGTCTGTACCAGCTTGTTGGGTTGATACGAATGTAACGTGTATAGATGGATGGTTGTAAGGTGTTAATAACAACGGTGTGTTGATTGATATTAGCACGGAAGTTCTGAAAAGAAAATACAAAACAACGTAAAACATCGAGGCACAAATCTGGGGTCGACATGAAGCCTCTTGAAATTCATCGTTGATTGGCTTCTCAGAAAATCGTCTTTTGAAAACAACCAATGAAAACCCGTAACTGTCCTTGTGATACTGATAGTTTTAAGGCCGGTACACACTAGGCGACATGTCGCAGCGACAATTTCCTCCCGTGTGTACTAACATTTTTTGGCGAAAATTGTTGTCGCCGCAACAGAATTTTGTTGCTGCGACTTGCCGCATGAAATCCAACCGGTTGGGATGGCTGAACCAGTACACACTGAGGCGACATGTCGCGGGGACAAGTCGCTGCGACTTGTCGCCTAGTGTGTGCCAGCCTTTAAACCATGAGGGTCAAAAGAGAGTAATCGTCACGCATGCGCGTCGACCATACATAACAAAAGATACCTATTAAGATATCTATTGTTAGCGTCCACCGGATTACATAACGTGAAAACGATCAATTTGTACGTGCCTTGACATTACTGTTCTGGTTGTACTTGTACTGTGTCCAGTGGTAACCATCTTGACTGTACTCTACTTTGTAATACCGTACAAACTCGTTACTGTCTTGTCGTCCTTGGGTGAGAATAGCGGACACCTCGGTCACACGACGGAAGTCAACCTGTGTAATTTATACAAAATATGAATAAGTCGCTACGTCATAACACCGGGACATGTTTTCTTGAGTCGTTTGTTCGTAACTTTACGATATCTTATCGATCTTCTGCAGTAAACCGCTGTCCAACAGATCAGACACCAAGGCATAGTCACACTCCTTAAGTCGCGCAGTGCGAAGAGTAGGAATAAAAAGGCGATTTTAAAGATGAAACGAATAGAGCAATGTGAAAAAAGAAAACGAAAGGGAAACCGGACATTTCGCCCCAAAGACTTTTCGACTCTTGACGTTTCGTCCCACATTTCCCGTGCGACTCTAAAAGCATTGACGAATTGAAGAAATTTAAATAAAGTAGATTTTTTTGAAAGTCAAAACGGAAGATAACCTGAAAAAGTGTAAATCAAACTCACCTTAAACCATTGGTAACCGTTGTTAACCTTAGCAACCCACGCACCAACGTTAGTCGAACCGCGTTTCTTCATGTAAAGACGACCGAACCTGGCAGCGTGTTGGTTATTGAGCCATGACGATGCACTGATCTGTTTGTCGTGGATACGACCAGATCGCATACCAAGGGCTCCGCGACATCGAGGATCTACACAGATAGATTATCATATAACAATGTACTGTTAAGGACTTTATTTTGAAACAATCTTATATATAAGGCGACTTAATCATTGCGAACGTAGCGTAATCATTGTGTTCATCAGAAGTGTTTATTTTTATTTCCTTGCTTCAATTCTACATTATAATCATCATAATTATTGCAATTAAATAACACGGCACTTTTGAAAAGCAGATTTTTGTTTTCCTTCGATTTAGTTATTTTAATATTTGCACTAGATATCTATATAGAATATTTTCATATTTTTAATTTAGTATTATTGTAATTATTCCTGAAAAGTTTACCGTGTATAAATAAAGGTCTCTATCTATATCTATCTATCTGCCATTATCATTATCATCATCATCATCACCAACATCATAATTAGCATTATTACCACCACCACTAACACTGATATTTTTACGTAGACACATGCTGATGAATAATGGACAGCTTCGTCACAGTTATCAATATTAAAAGCATACTCACTAGATTCATTGTCATTATACCAATCATCACCATCATAATAAAAATCATCATCATCTAATAGTATTCTACTTACATAGACATCCATAGACCTCTACTCTCATAGTTGGATAACCGTACCAGGTACGTGGGTGGAAGCGTAGTCCAAGACATGTAATCTTACGACGGAATCGATGTGAAACAATGGTATGCCTGTCCGAGTTAGCATCGAAGACCTACAACAACAACATAGCAAAATCGTTTAGTCTTTAGTAAAATTGCCTTTAAATATCTAAAAAAGTAGATATTACAGCCAAATTCGTTGTATCGCGACCCGCCGTTTCAAAACTTTGTTTTCATTTTGGTCTTTTCTGAACCGCCAATCATTTTCACAGGGCGGAGCTTGCCCTAACATGTCTTCTCATTGGTTAATCCAAAATAATCTCCGCCTTTGAATTTGATTGACGGTTCAGAAAAGACCAAATCAAAACAAAGTTTTAAAACGGCGGGTCGCTATACAACAAATTTGGATGTAAAAATATAACAAAAAATATAAAATATATGCAATATCATACGCCGGTATCCCATTGCATGCATAGCTTTATGTACGTTATTGTATTAACTCTATTGGTAAATGTACAGTATATCTATACAGGTCTTAATTTGAATCGAGCCCTAAGAACCGAATTGATCAAATATGGGATCAAAATTATGCTAATTAGTTTGAATATTTCAGAGCATTGAACTACATGTTAAATCTTCCAACATCCCTTGTGAGTTTCTGGTATTGCATTACTTTCAAGCGTCAGTCTAGCGTCGTCCTTTAGTAAACAGTATGTATATATCTCATTTTCCGTATCTTATTGCGCTGCTTTGCGCTACGTTACCTACAAGCGTCGTCCTTTAGTAAACACTATGTATATATCTCATTTTCCGGATCTTATTGCGCTGCTTTGCGTTACGTTACCTGCAAGCGTCGTCCTTTAGTAAACACTATGTATATATCTCATTTTCCGTATCTTATTGCGCTGCTTTGCGCTACGTTACCTACAAGCGTCGTCCTTTAGTAAACACTATGTATATATCTCATTTTCCGTATCTTATTGCGCTGCTTTGCGCTACGTTACCTACAAGCGTCGTCCTTTAGTAAACACTATGTATATATCTCATTTTCCGTATCTTATTGCGCTGCTTTGCGCTACGTTGCCCACAAGCGTCGTCCTTTAGTAAACAGTATGTATATATCTCATTTTCCGTATCTTATTGCGCTGCTTTGCGCTACGTTGCCCACAAGCGTCGTCCTTTAGTAAACACTATGTATATATCTCATTTTCCGTATCTTATTGCGCTGCTTTGCGCTACGTTACCTACAAGCGTCGTCCTTTAGTAAACACTATGTATATATCTCATTTTCCGTATCTTATTGCGCTGCTTTGCGTTACGTTACCTACAAGCGTCGTCCTTTAGTAAACACTATGTATATATCTCATTTTCCGTATCTTATTGCGCTGCTTTGCGCTACGTTACCTACAAGCGTCGTCCTTTAGTAAACAGTATGTATATATCTCATTTTCCGTATCTTATTGCGTGGTTTGCGCTACGTTACCTACAAGCGTCGTCCTTTAGTAAACACTATGTATATATCTCATTTTCCATATCTTATTGCGCTGCTTTGCGCTACGTTGCCCACAAGCGTCGTCCTTTAGTAAACACTATGTATATATCTCATTTTCCGTATCTTATTGCGCTGCTTTGCGCTACGTTGCCCACAAGCGTCGTCCTTTAGTAAACACTATGTATATATCTCATTTTCCGTATCTTATTGCGCTGCTTTGCGCTACGTTACCTACAAGCGTCGTCCTTTAGTAAACACTATGTATATATCTCATTTTCCGTATCTTATTGCGTGGTTTGCGCTACGTTACCTACAAGCGTCGTCCTTTAGTAAACACTATGTATATATCTCATTTTCCATATCTTATTGCGCTGCTTTGCGCTACGTTACCTACAAGCGTCGTCCTTTAGTAAACACTATGTATATATCTCATTTTCCATATCATATTGCGCTGCTTTGCGCTACGTTACCTACAAGCGTCGTCCTTTAGTAAACACTATGTATATATCTCATTTTCCATATCATATTGCGCTGCTTTGCGCTACGTTACCTACAAGCGTCGTCCTTTAGTAAACACTATGTATATATCTCACTTTCCGTATCTTATTGCGCTGGTTTGCGCTACGTTACCTACAAGCGTCGTCCTTTAGTAAACACTATGTATATATCTCATTTTCCGTATCTTATTGCGTGGTTTGCGCTACGTTACCTACAAGCGTCGTCCTTTAGTAAACACTATGTATATATCTCATTTTCCGTATCTTATTGCGCTGCTTTGCGCTACGTTACCTACAAGCGTCGTCCTTTAGTAAACACTATGTATATATCTCATTTTCCATATCTGATTGCGCTGCTTTGCGCTACGTTACCTACAAGCGTCGTCCTTTAGTAAACACTATGTATATATCTCATTTTCCATATCATATTGCGCTGCTTTGCGCTACGTTACCTACAAGCGTCGTCCTTTAGTAAACACTATGTATATATCTCACTTTCCGTATCTTATGGCGCTGCTTTGCGTTACGTTACCTACAAGCGTCGTCCTTTAGTAAACACTATGTATATATCTCATTTTCCATATCTTATTGCGCTGCTTTGCGTTACGTTACCTACAAGCGTCGTCCTTTAGTAAACAGTATGTATATATCTCATTTTCCGTATCTTATTGCGCTGCTTTGCGCTACGTTACCTACAAGCGTCGTCCTTTAGTAAACACTATGTATATAGAGTCGTTTTCGCATGAATGGGAAACGGTACGGCTACGATACCGCTACAATAAGGCAGATAAAACAAATGCTGTCTTAGAAACTACGATAAGGTAAGATACGGTACGATACGGTACTGTTTCACACTTGTACGAAAACGACTCTTTCTCAAATTCCGTATCTTATTGTGATGCTTTACGCCATTGCGTTACCTTCAAACGTCGTCCTTCAGTGTACGATACGTATCGCATACCATCTCTGCTAGAACTAATACTGTAGCTTCGTACGTACTGGTTGGCGTTACGTCTTCCTTGCGTTGCTACGCCGCTAACACGTGCGAAGTTCTGGAAGTTGATTTGCAAGTAAGGTTTGGAAGCTGAACGTGGGTACCATGATGTTGGCGAGTTGAGTCGTCCCTTCCATGGATCGTAGCCGCCGTAACGGGTACCCTTTTTGGAGGTAATGTCGCTGTCGATGATACGGTGGTCTTCAACACCAAGTGGCATTGCGCAACGATCTGGAAAAAAATTGCCAAACAATTAGAATGGTAACTTATGCAAAAACTTGTCAAGTTGCATAAGTCAATGCACAGCGTTAGTGCGTAAAATACTCTAAAACAGGCCAAAACGGCTTAAGGAACTTATTTGCCAATATCGCACGTTGTATGGCTACACTTGTATATGTCCCAACAATTTTGGAAGTTAGAGTAGGTGCATAAAGCAACCAATTGGGTGCTTTGTTTTGCAATGATTTTTCGATTCGCCCAGCATTGTTTGCAAGTGGGCTTTGTTTATTCCAGTTTCGATTGCTTATAAAAGAATATCAACTTTAACAAACCTAATATTGACTTATCATTTCGGGGTCAAAAAATTATTTTAAATCCATAGCATAAACATAAGGATGAAAACATTGTGCTAATTTTGCGTACTTCACGCTATTTCACAGTGAGGACAGCACCTTTCACTTATTTTTGCGTCAGTAGAGTAGACCAGGCTTTAAACCTCCTCTTTAACAAAAAGACTCTTTACTGCCAGGACAAACAGTAATTCTTACAAAAGTTTTAGTCCGTAAGGACGTACGGCTTTTGATAACGGGACCGTACAGACACGTAAGACCTTAACGTACCTTCAGCACAGCCGTAGAACTCTACTCTCATGGAGATGTGACTATGCCAGCTAAATGGATGTATTCTGATGTAGAATGCCTTAATGTTAGGGAACAGACGGTATTGCTTGATGCTATTACGATCTCTGTTGCCAGTGAAATACTGAAAAGAACACAACGACATAATTTAGAAAACGAACAGGAAAAAAATACTGGGAAATAGAACGGAAAGACTAGAATAGGATTGGTTAGAATAATATGGACAGGACAGGAAAGATGGGACGAGATGGGATGGAATGGGAAAGAACGGATAGGACTGGATAGCATAGCTTAGCACAGGACAAGACAGGAAAGATGGAATGAGATGGGATGAAATGGATAGGACAGAGTAGGGCAGGATAGGATAGCTCAGCATAAGGCAGGACAAGACAGGAAAGATAGGATGAAATGGGATGAAATGGATAGGACAGGGTAGGGCAGGATAGGATAGCTCAGCATAAGGCAGGACAAGACAGGAAAGATAGGATGAAATGGGACGAAATGGATAGAATGGGAAAGGAAGGGATAGGATAACATAGTATAGGGCAGGACAGGACAGAGTTTATGGAATGCGATGACTTGCGATGGGATAGGATGGGAAACGATACGGTACGATCGGATACGATTGCTTAGAGTAAAATAGCATAACTAAGGTACGGCGGGATAAAGTAGGATTTTTCAACAAAACGACAGGATGATAATTCTCTAATACAGGTACTAACCCTTCGTGCTGAGTTCAGCATGTATTCCACAAACACAGACTTGTCTTGACTGTATGACAGATAGTATCTTGTCACCCATTGGTTAGCATCAGATCGTCCTTGTGTCGCTATCAAAGTAACACGAGTTGGTCGTCCAAAATCAGCCATGAACCACTGGTTGCGGTTGTTGTATCTCGCTGCCCAGGCACCGAATCGATGTCCACGTCGCTTGAAGTTGAGACGAGCATTCTGTGGAGCGTGGTTGGCGTCCCAGAAAGATGAGGCCATGATGCGGCTTCTGGTGATCTTGCCATTTTCCATACCAAGTGGCTGGTCGCATTTCTTGCCTGGATAACAAGAACATTAAAAGAACATAAGTAAAGTTAAACAAGTTTACTGAACTTCAACCATAATAATTTTATTTTCAACCCGAGCTTTCGGGCAATTTGCCAATGTAATCAAACGTTTTTCAATTATCATGAACGCTTGTTCACTACATTCGATAACAAACAAATAATTGCACCAACAAAATTTAAATCTAATACAAAAGAAAATAGGTTATCAGAAATGTTTTTCTCCTGCTTTCTATCGTTATTCATCTTTAAAAAACACCCTGTAATGGGTCATAAGTACCCGTGTTAAAAATATCATACGAGCTCACTACGTTATTTTACGTAAATATTACGTAACGACATTATCTTTTTTACGTACAAACTACCCAATATTTTTACTATACGTGAATACCTAGTTTTACGTATATCACTAACGTAAACCAACGTTATCTATTTCGTACAACACGTACTAGCTTTATCTCTTCACGTAAATCATATTTGATCGTCTAACGTATACGTATCACTAAGTTTAACTTACTTACGTAAAAACTACGTGGCAAAAACGTCATATCTCACGTTTATGATGAGTGATAACCACGTCAATTTTAATTGTCGTTAATCATACGTACCTACAACACATCCGTAGAATTCAACTCTCATACACATATATGACTTCCAAGACCGTGGCCAGATGCGGAAATACCTGGCTTTGATTGGTGATCGGAAAGAGTTGGTGACAACGGTATGAGTCTCGATATTAGCTGGGAATACCTATGATGGTCACAAAGCAGACAATTTAATTTTAAAAGACAATAGAGAAAAATAAACAAGCAGTGTGAACGGAGGGGATGGTACAATTATAATCATTAAAAAAATGCGCGTTGTGTGTTGTATGAATGTAAGCCTATCTGGAAAACGTCGCCATAAAACCATTAACATTATCAATTTGATATTTGTTGCGTACTGCTTTCCATTCAGAATTATTTTTAAGTTTTATTAAATGATTTACACAAGTAATAGCAATATGTACTGTCGAAACCAAGATAAAGTCTCATGAAATTCAGTCAGTTAGACTTTTCAAACTTCAGTTTCACTTAATTAAATTTGTTAATTTATCACCTCCAACTATAATAAGAATTGTGGATAAAGAAAATATATTTTATTATTCATGCTAAATCACAGCTTTTGAACAGGTTCGCAGGAAAAATTGTAAAAGTTTGAATGCGCGCGCCCGGAAAATTAAACAAAAGGCGTCAAAGACGTTTGAAAGAACTTGCGCGCTAAAACGCGCGCGCATGTAATTGTAACGGCAAAGTTGTGTGGATCGCGCACGTTCACCCAAATTACATTAATTAGAAGATATTCTAAGAATGATTGGAACGAATGGAATGAAATTTAGAATGTTACGTAGTTATGACGTAATAATGCATCTCACCACAGTGTTCTAAAATAGATTCTATCAACTGCACGCGCTCTGGAATGCGCGCGGATACAGCCGTTGCATCTTCTCTACGCGCTTTTTGGTTCAAAAAGATTTGTTATCAGTTGCAGAGTCTAGTGCGCGCGGCGTAAGGGCCATGAATCTGTTGAACTATGAAGTTATTCTTTTCTCTTTTTGACTATGCAAATAGACCTTTGAGAAAGAAATGTTGTGCTAAAATAACGTAAAAAAGCGAAGCAATGTAGCTTTTTCTGTCATTTCTAAAAACGTTTAATTTCGAAACAGGAGTTTTGGGATACAAATCATTTGTAGAAATTAATTTTTAGCCGAGAAAGAAAAAACATTTTCTAAAATACACAAACCCCATTGATATGTAATAGATGCATACGCAAACGCAATGTTAACCATAAGGATCAAAACATTCCATTATTTTTGTGCTAAAGCTCATTTCACACTATTATCATACTATTTCTATATTTCACTAGTGAGGTCTACGCTTTAACGATAAAAAAAACAAATATCTTCCAACACGTACCTTAACTTTGCCGCCCTCACGGTACCACGTCCAGTCAAAACCATTATTACTGAAAGACACAGCGTAAGACTTGACATAGTACTGAGTGTTGGTGTGGTAACCCTGTGTTGCGATACGTCTCACACGTGTTGCTGCACCGAAGTCAAATTGTAACCATTGTCGTTGGTTTCTGTATTTAGAGCACCATGATGTCTTGTGGTAGAGTCTTGCTCGCCATGGACCGTATGAAGTGCTACTGTACGATGATGCGGTGATTTCTTGGTTTGCTACACGACCGTCTTGGGAACCAAGAGGACCGTCACATTCTGGGAAAATAAAGTAAATTGTTTTGAATGTGTATCCTACGTTATATTTTAAACAAGAACAGATGCGTTCCTTATAGACGTTACAACAGTTTTCGAGCGGTAGGCCCTGTTATGTTATGTTATTGAAGAAGCACAAAAACATCTCCTTTATAAATATTTACCAAAACTGTATCAAAATATTATGATAAACGTTTGGAAACACAAGTATAGAAGAGAATTATAATAGTACAATTTATGTTTAATTAATGTTTTGTCGAGTGGAATGGCAGATTACAAAAGTCTGCCTTGGTTGGGTTCTGGCTTTACACTCGATGAAACATTACATGTCGAATCATCTTATACCGAATGACGAAAACACATATTACTGTAATTATTGTTTATTAAAATGAAAACGTTTTACTTACGGACATTACAGCCATACAACTCGAGTCTCAGAGAGTTTCTACCATGTCTGCTTCGTGGGTTAATACGGATATATCGAGCGACGATTGGTGGATTGAATGAGTGGGTGCGCAGACCAATCGAGTCGTAGTTACCATCGAAAGTCTATAAAAAAATATTTAAACTCATTAATAATATAAATGTGAACTTAAGATCCTTAATGTAATTCCGTAGTTTTACACTGCGCATAGTTCTGCGCATGTTTCAAGTTTTTTGGTTTCAGGACTTTTATCATGTAATCTAGTCAAATTATGTTTGGAAATTACTTTGAATAAAAAAATTCGAAGAATTGCGACATTTTCGAGCGAGAAAACGCGATAACTTTGAAACTCGACCCAGTCCTCTCTCGGAAAACCTGTTTTTTTGACAATAAAATGACGAAGTTTTTTGCAATATTTCGCAAACTAGCACGGTGACCTATGTTTTTTATTTGATAAAATTATTTTTTATAACATAACATCAAATATATCTAAAATTGAGCATAGGTCATCGGACTAACTTTTGAGAAATTTCCAAAATACTTTCCACTTAGGATTTTTTCGATTGAATTAGCAGCTCTTACGCACGTTGCTATTTAGTCAATTTCTTCAAGATCACATATATTTTATACATCTGTTCATATTTTTTTAATAAAATAAAGTGCAGACATTTGAACAAAACACGAATTTTGCTCTTAAAAAAACAAATTACTGTGTTTTTGTTCCGTTTCTCTTCGATTTTTGAGCTTTTTTCTTTACGTTCTCAAGTCATTAAAATGCATGAACTTTGACGTCATATTGCACAAACAAAGAAGTCGGCGACCCCCCTTTTTTATTGTATTTTCTGAAAGCGTTTCTCAAAATTCTTTGTTTGAACGAGTATAAAAAAATTTCATCGGGCAGTTTTATTTCTACGGAATTACCTTAATAGAGAGAATTTTATCAGTAAAAACGCATACACGTTATTGCACCAAGACAAAAAGATTTCACAAGTTATACAAAAAACATTTGAGTCTCTCTGGAAAGCGAAAAGCTAATCTGGTTAATCTAGATTACAGGCCTCAAAACGTGCACGTGGAATCAAAATGAATCGAATATAATAGCTCAATTCCATAAATAACAAGTATAGTTATGATCTCGCGATTTGAATGCTTGTAAGTCATTTTTCCCTGAATATGGGTTTGAAAACCCGAAATCTTGGAATAATAAAATATTTACGTGGACGTAACAAAATATTGTCATATAATGTCTCCCACGGACAAAGAAACACTCCAAGTATAGTGCTATTAATGTTTTTAAATTGATTGATCATGCATTGATCAAGGGACCCAAGTGCGGCTATACTGGCTTTGTTCCAAATGCATCTATCAAGTTTGACGCGGTGAATGAAAATTAATTTTAAAATTGTGAATAAAGTTGTTGTCAGGTTGCTGTTAGTAGAAAAAGAAGAAGAAGAAACAGAAGAAGAAGAAACAGAAGAAGAACAACAACAAGAAGAACTAAAAGAAGAAGAAGAAGACGAAAAAGAAGAAGAAGAAACAGAAGAAGAACAAGAACAAGAAGAACTAGAAGAAGAAGACGAAAAAGAAGAAGAACAAGAACAAGAAGAACTAGAAGAAGAAGAACAACAACAACAACAAGAAGAAGAAGAAGACGAAAAAGAAGAGGAAGAAGAAGAAGAAGAGGAAGAAGAAGACAAAGACGAAGAAGAAGTAGTTTATTTGCACTCGTTAATCGACAGTTTGTATAAAATAAATTATTTTTATAAAATAACTATGATATACCGCGCGATCTGATACGCGTCGTGCTTTTCTAGCACCTCTCTCGCGTTCTGTCTATCCCCGCGTGCTTTATTTCTTCATAAAGCACATGCGCGTGACTTTCATTCCTTCAATAATCTAATCTCACCTGCATTGTTCCTTGCCAGTGCTTCAGACCAGCAAAGTGTACATTATCCTGGCTGTAGTAAACATAATAACTCCTCACATAATAGTTCTTGCCCCATTCACCCTGGGTATTAATACCAATAATCCTCTTCGTTCGTCCCAAGTCCACTCCAAGCCACTGGTTGTTGTCGTTGCGACTAGCAATCCAGCTGCCTAGGTAACCTCTACTATGTCTTTGTAACCTCGCTAAGAATGGATGAGCACGTTTCAAGGAAGTCGAAGCGGAGAATGCTCGGTTTTTGAGAGCGCCGCTTTGTATTCCCACAGGATTGTTGCAGTAATTCTCTCCTGAAATACAGGGTATAAAAAATATTGGAATTACGTATTAGAGCAGGAACGACGTGAAACACTATGACCACCTAGGAATTACGAGCGTACTTCTTTGTACTCGAGACTGACTAAATGTAGAGACTGTTACTTCGTGTACCGAACACAGGTTGCGTCATCCATTCAGAAAACAAAATATTACAAGTCGAACAATAAAAAGGAACAAGAATAGAATAGAATAACATTTATTACAGCTTTATACCGTAAAGTTAAAAAAAAAAGAAAACACAAATGAGTATTTATTCTGGATTGTACAATGCAGAGAACGTCTGATCTCAAAACCTTGACAACATAGAAAATATGATTATCAATAACCACACGAACAAATAGTTTTAAACTATGAAATATCTGTCGTGCTTATTGTAGTTCACAAAGGAACCCAAACATTGTCCTACCTCCATATCTGCATCCAAACAACTCCCATCTAAGTGTGATGTAGCTCTGATACGTTACTGGTCGAAGACGGATAAAGCGTGCCTTGATGACTGGGATAAACTTGTTGGCAACCACGTTATAGTTGTCATAGTTACCCATGAATACCTAAAACACAATGAAAACAATTGTTAATGCCAATATTACATTGTATTTGAGTTTATTAGCATATTCTTTAATTTGATTTTGGTCAAACATTCCTGATTGGAATAAAAAATATTCTACATTCATTCCATATTATATCTCCTAATCCTAACCCTAAACATTAAGATTAGCATAGCTTTTCCACTTCAGTCGTTAGCAATATTTTGATAGAAAAAAATTGATATATATATAATATATATATATATATAAAATATATATATATATAATATACTATATATATATATATATATAATATACTATAATGATACTTTTTAAAGCATTAAAACACTCTACATATTCATTGTCATCGTCAAGTCATCGTCTTACCTTTTCACGGCCATATGCCTTGTATCTCTTGAACGAGCGTCCATCTTTACTATACGAGATCGTGTAGCTCTTAACCCAGGCGTTTTGTCCACGCGCGCTCTGCGTGGCCACACCCGTGACTCGTGCTAGTCGTCCGATGTCGCACTGTATCCACTGGTTTCTGGTCAATCTGGCTCGCCATCCATAGTAGGCTGTAGCGTACTTGTAGTTGTTGAGTCGTGACTGACTTGGATTCCAGTGGACTGGACTGTAGTAGGTCGAAGCGCGGATGTTTTCTGATGGGATACGTTTGTCTTCGATGCCAAGTGGCATGTAGCATTGACCTGCACAACAAAAGATATACGATGTGTGAGTAAATACAAACAGCATATCACTTGGGATATTGATGGCCATGATGATGGTGATGACGATGATAATAGTGACGATGATGGTGATGATGCTGAAGACGATGATGATGGCGATGACGATGGTAAGGATGATGGCGATGGTGATGATGATGATAATGGGGATGATGGTGGTGGTGATGGCGATGAAGATGGTGATGACGAAGATGATAATGATGATAGTTATGGTACTGATGAATTTAATTAATGATCGGTGTTGTATTGATAATTGATAGTTGACGGAGATGACGATGATGTTGATAATTTTGGTGTTGCTGCTTGTTGTATTGATAACGATGATGCTGATGCACAAATTATTCCCGAAGCCAGAAATCACTTACTTGTTCTGCAGCCGAAGAACTCAACTCTCATTGCAATGCGTCTATGCCAGCCAGTTGGGTTGACTCGAATAAATCGACATCGGATGGTTGGACTAAACATATATGACTGCGTTGAGTTACGATCGACATTGGCTCGGAAATTCTACAAAAGATATATTCAGACAGTTAGAACATGCTAAATTACAGTTTATTGATACAGTACAAACACGAAATGTGTGCAACAGTTGTCACTGTTTATTAGTAAACAGCACTAATCAAACAAAGGAAAACAATAGAATTAGCATAAAATAGCACTATTCAGTGGTATTTTTGTTGCACACTTTGCGTGTTTGCACTCTATACTTCATATATAATGTTAACTATAATATATTAACGTTCCATTGTCACCGTACGATCTTTAAACTTGTAGTAAACGAACACGGTTCGTGTTCTACAATGTTGGTTTTGATGCGTTTCAAATAAATAAACAATGTCAGTCATGTAAAAATATCACAATGAGTACCAGCAAAATAGAACTATAAAAAAGTAATTAACAATTCTTAACTATTCTAAAGCTGTAAAAAAATGTTTTGCTGTTGTTTTTTTTTATCTAAATTGGTGTAGTACTTACTCTAACACCACCATTGTTCCATCTCATTGGACTAAACCTGACGCCGTCCATACCATGGAAAAGATAGAAATACGTCACCCATTCAAATTTATCAGGGCGACCTTGAATCTTTATCATACTGATCTTAGATGGACCACCAAAGTCTGCCTGCCACCATTGTTTGTTGTTCATATATCTGAATTTAAAATGCAGAAAAGAGATTTATATTAGTAGTGATGATGGTGATACAGTAAAAACACTAAATACCTGCAATATAATTTGTTTCATCGATTAATCATTACATTTTGTAATTGTACGAATATTGCTACATATGGCCAACAATGATCTATTTGATTATAATGATGTTGATGATGACAACATTGATGATCAACAGGGGCGGATCCAGGATTGTTTTCAAGAGGATGCACCATCTTCAGGAGGGGTGCACTATACCTAGTAAGCATGAAAAACAAAGGATATTTTGGGGGAAATATTTAAGATTACAAATACGTAAATCCTTTCATGGGATGCGCACCTCCTGCATCCCTCCCCTAGATACTTCACTGATCATAGAACGGCGAATTAATAGATTAAAATACCTTGGTGACCAGGCTCCAGCAGATGCACGTGTTGGTCTTTGGTGTAGAATACCACGATATGGAGCGAATTTTGCATTAGTGTCAGATGATGCGCTAATTTGACTACGGCGTAGACGACTAACCATTGGTTTGTTACATAGAGGTACTACAATAACAATGAAAATCATTTAGACATATAGGTAGTATACACTGGCACTCTGACGCCTCCCCCTTCTCCTGTAGGGGGAGGGATGATCAGGGATCAGACATCAAAATGTTTTACACATGTAGAAATTCATTTTGCACTCAGCATTATTGTACAGCTGGTGCAATCTCGTTTAGCTTCAAAGTGGTTAGAAATAGATGCATTTAAGCGCATTTCTCATTGACGAAGTCTTCAACGGTGAAAATGTTTGTAATGTCACTGGATTCCCTAGGTAATCCAAGAGACAAACACAAAATGTGGTTCAAGAAAAGTTAAATAAGACTTTCCTAAATAACCGTGTTTCTTTGCTTATCTTTTAATGTACAGTCGTATATTTAAGAAGCACGGATTGAGTCGGTGTTTTGGTAAGTTGGGATTTCCGAGGTAATCCAAGAGACATAAACACGAAAAATAAGAAAAACTAACGGACTCCTAAACAACCGTGCTCATTTGCTTATTATGGTACCTTTACAGGTATAGTTGTACATTTAAGGAGCGCCGATGGAGCAGGTGTTAATTTTGATAAGTTGGGATTTGCCAGGTAATCCAAGAGACTTATCGAAAAAAATGGTTCAAGAAAAGTTAAATAAGCGTCTCCTAAATAAGAGTGCATCTATCCCTATCTTGGTACCTTTTAAGGTACAGAGCGACGATTGAACAGAACTGCATTTTTATACTAGATACTATCACTCACCAAGTCGACAACCATAGACTTCTACTCTCATAACAATGTACCCATACCAGGTCTGTGGATGGAATCTAATGTAACGTGCCTTAGGTGGTCTGTAGAGGGTTCTGGTAGCTACCATGTACCGATCATTGTTACCAACGAACAGCTACGATTCAAACAGTAGATGAAAGTATTATGAGATGTTTAGGAAACGCATTGTTATAGGTCTGATGATTGGTCAGTATCATTTTGTATTTATTCTCAATCCAAATAGACCTCTTTCGATTCCATGTTTCCCATTTCAGACCATGTCACGTCACTCTTGGGAGATGATTCTTTCATATTTCAACACATTTGTTTATAAAAGAACCATTTCATAGAGAGTGTCACATGGTCTGAAAAAGTCCGAAAAGGTCTATTGCAAAATTACCAAACACGCATTGCTGTTGATAGCGTGACAGAATAAAAGATGCCACTGAAGTGATTTTGGATGTCTGCGTGTATTGCGTGATACCCACTGTTGTTGATTGTGTGACATTTTCCACAATACTGCACGTTACAATGTATTAGCTATACTGAAATTAAAAAGATGTTGAATGTCTGCATATATTGCGTGACATCCGATGTTGTTAATTGTGTGACATGTCACACAATACTGCGTTACAATATATTAGCATTGTATTACTCACCCTAATGTTCTTTCCCTCCTTATAGAAGTAGAAATGATAACCATTCAGACTAGTCGACAGTTTGTAAGTCTTAACATATTGATTGGCATCGTAACGACCTTGTGTTGCTACTCTCTTGACACGTGACATGGCACCGAGATCAACTTGTAACCATTGGTTACGATCGCTTCTCTTTGGAAGCCAACCACTATAGTAACGACCGTGATTCCTGGGGAGAAATAAGGTCATACAACGATGAAGACGAATGAATAAAACGATCGCTGGACAGATGGACTCTCGCGATGGATTATTAGAGTACTCCATATGTACTACTATCAAATTTATTAAAAATGCATAATCTAGAACAATACGGGAACAAAATTAAAGTTTTAAATATTCATACAGGTCCCTCACTCATATGGTATATATTACACCGGGTATCTGACGTGATGCAATGGTGCGATTTCGCTCAATTGACAATCGCACCAAATCGCACAATCGGCAAAAATGAAATAAAACGTATTCCTGATTTGATTTTATACACCGAGAGAATTAACTCATTGGTACTATACCTCATGTGTAGTCTAGCGCTCCATGGCCCTCTGTAGGTACCATATATAGAAGACGCAGAGAACATATCATGACGAATGCGACCATCTTCGACACCAAGTGGGGCATCACACACATCTGTATTAACGAAAAATTACATAAACAAAATCAGTACGGTAAATAAAAAAAACACACACAAACATGCAATTTTAAAATTTATTTTCTTAATGTTTTTTTCTGTACGAAGAGCCTCTCCGCCTTAAATAATACTGAAGACTTTGTTTATAAATACCATTAAAGGTTCATTTTTATTTAGTGTGTTAATAAACTCTTGAAAAGTGAATGCAGTTCAGCATAACTGATTTGATGTGAATACTGTATTACAAAGTAGGTTCTTAATTCGTGCTATAAATTACTTTATCTCATAAATGTATTACTGTATATTATCAGTTTTGATACACAAGCACATCTGCCTCAAACATGTAGCTTAGTGAACACCTTGAAGAATTAGTTATATGGCGAAGAAGTTTATTTGCATGTTAAAAAAGGGTTACAAAAACTGTCCATTAGGTAGTGTAGTCTACCTTTGCATCTGTCACGTGTCACACAACGGGAGCACGGCGTTGTGTGACACACGTGACGGATGCAAGTTAGACTAATAATGTAATGTTACGTAACGTAATCTAACGTAACGTAACGTAACGTAATATAACGTAATGTAACGTAACGCAACGTAATGTAATGCAATGCAATGTAACTTAATGTAACGTAACGTAATGTAACGTAACGTAATGTAACGTAACGTAACGTAATGTAGTGCTTACACCAGTAACAGGTTGTACCGGGTTTCTTACCTGTCTTACAACCGTACAGTTCAACTCTAAGACAGTGATATCCATTGTAGCTTCGTGGGTTGACTCGAACATATCGTGCAATGATTGGTGGACTGAACTTGTTAGTTCTTACCATTCTGTTATTATAGTTGGCATTGAACAACTACAACAAAAACACAAACATTCAATTACGCATTATAAACATTTCGTAAAAAAAAACATTCCTTTTTATAAGGATTGGGTATGGAAAAGGAAAACCACGAAATGAAAACAAACTAAATACTAACAATCAAGAGCCGAGTTTTCTATGAATTCATTTTATTAAAAAAAAAACAATTACGGTTTTAGGCAGTTTTTGGATTATTCCCGGCGAGAAATGTACGTGCGCGTGCAATGTGCTTTCATAGAGTTACCACGCATCTCAGCCAATCAGAGCGCGCGGTTGTGCTTTAAATATTTTATATAATGAACGGTAATGAACTCTCATTTCATAGTTTTCCTTTGAAGCTATTGGCCATTTAAATGTAAATGGTATTTGTTGTTTCGCCGGCCTATTTATTTATTAATTAATTTATTTATTTATTATTATAAATATTTTTTTTTTGTATTTCCAGTTTTTTATCCTTTTTGTCCTCTATGCGACATATTCTTTACATACCTTGAAGGCATTTCTATAGCTGTACGTGGCCCAGTGATAACCAGTAACACTAGACAACACATAGAAGCTCCTCACAAACCAGTTAGTATCTTGGCGACCTTGGATATCGATCGCTGTAACCTTCATAATACGACCGAGGTCGATCTGGAAGTACTGTCTATTGTTTCTGTCACGCACGCACCAAGCTCCGAGTTTAGCACCGTGACGCTGAGTGTGTAGTCTTCCTCGGTCAGCGGTAAGGCCTTTACTGTAAGAAGTTGTTGCAGAGAGTCTGGCATTTGTGATACGGCCATTCTGTAGTCCAAGAGCTTTACTACATTGACCTGCCAAATGAAACATGAGTTAGTAAGCTTTTACACATACAGATCTAGATATTCTCAAAAAGTATATTCATTAGGTCAACAACAAAGCCATTCGCAATAATCGGCCTATTTACAGATCCTGTAGCTAATCATAGTCGTATCCCAGTGATATTTAATGGCCTCAATGATGACATTAAAGAAAGTAGCTCCTATGATAAATTTACTAAACTCCTGAAAACACATTTGATCTCCATATATTAAATATAAAAGAAATCCTTATATTATCTATCATTTCTAACTATAATTATGATAAGTTTGATATGTGTATATAATAATGCTCTTTTTCTATGTTATTTTTATGAGGGAGTCTGATACTAAAATAAGTCCCCACCACTTCAAATCAGACTTCCTCGCCATAATAGATAATTTTATTTTCAGTATTATCAATCGTAAACAACAATTATGGCAAATAAATTGATACTTTATACTTGATATTTTAACAACAATAAAAATGAATGTGTCATTAAATTAGAAAACGGTGAACTATAGGTACTTACTTGTGCATCCATAATAAATAAATTGATACTTTATACTTGATATTTTAACAACAATAAAAATGAATGTGTCATTAAATTAGAAAACGGTGAACTATAGGTACTTACTTGTGCATCCATAGTATTCCACACGGATGTCAGGCCAGCCATACCAAGTATGAGGATGCAGACGAACCATAGAAGCTTTGAATGGCGTAAAGAAATGTTGCACAACCTTGTATCTATCGCTGTTAGCAGAGAAAATCTGTAGCAAACAAAAAAATATTAAAACCAGAATAGTCATAATAACGCAGAAAAATATTCGGCAAGCATCGAGAAACCATTATCGGACAATTGTTATAACCTACGTATCCTTTAATTTCATAGTATGACAACATCACTCTTAGTCTTTGTTACCTAACAATAAAAAAATCTACCCCTCCCCTACATTCCTCCATATCATTCCATGTAGTGGGACAGTATCACCTTCTAATATCAACATTGGAGAGACAGGTAGGGGAATTTACACGATATTGTATTTACATTTTAGAAGAATCACCTGAGTGCAATTTGATGTTGAGGTTCAAGATTGACGTTTCTAAACAGAATATATATATAAAAACATTGTATATCATACCTTAACATTTCTGCCCTCTTTGAACCATCTAAAGCCAATGCCATCTTGACTGTAACTCAGTTTATAGCTTTTCACCCAATAATTGTAACGGCGGGATCCCTGTGTAGCGACTCCTTTAATGGTATTGATATCTCCAAGATCAACTTGCAGCCATTGATGTTGATTTCTGTGTCTTGGACGCCAACTGTAATCGAAGTTAATGCGACCATATCGAGGTGAGAGGTGGGCATTGTAATAGGTCGATGCAGAGAATTGACCCTCCGTAATGCGACCGTCCTCAAGACCAAGTGGCATAGCACAACGATCTGGAAAAAGTATCAGTTGATTGGAATTTTAAACCTCCGTAGAACAACCGGTGATGGTAGTATATTAAAAATCGATTCACACAGATTTGCAGAGGCACAACGATCCAGAAAAGGTACGAACATAGTTTAGATTTTAGTGAAACGAAAAAAGTTATATAAAGTTATTATAGACTAATCGTTTATAAACAGTTAAGATCCATAGCAAAACCATCTGAGAAAACTTTCCGTGTAGTTCAACGGCTCAATTCAAATACCACGAAGTTGAACTCGTGGTCTCTCTTCCACCGAAGGCTGAGTACTTGTTTTATATATTCAAAAAGCGCACTCTTTTACAGAGTGTTGCTAATAACAACCCTTTCTTATTACGTTTCTTTGCTTCCTTGTCCTGTGCTGTCAAACTCCAAAGTGTTTTTGCGCAATGAATTATAGTAAACACCCGCGTATAAGAACCTGGGTAGAACCTGTTAGGCTAAAACTTGCATTTTAAGCCCCGTCCACATAAGGCTAAAGCTTATCAGTGGAGCTGCTGTAAAAAATGTATAATGGGGTTCACATGAAAATGTTCGGGTTTTTTTGCTATATTTTCAAAACATTTTCTTACCTTCTGGACATCCGTAAAGCTCCAGTCTCATAGAGATGTGGCTGCGCCAATTGTGTGGAAGAACACGAATAACACGTCCACGGATATGAGGGAAGAAACGATGAGTGACGACATCATTCCTGTTTCTGTTACCAGTGAAATACTGCAAGGACAAGAAAACACCTTAGTTAATTAAACACTATGGAATATAAGCCGAGTATTGGTTATTTGTAATATTTGTTTAAAACGACAAACGCTAGAAAATTGACAGAACATCTCGCGATTTTATTTTCAAATTAAGAAAAAAGTAATAGATTACAAGAATGTGAAACTGATACTTATTTATTCTCAAGTACACGTTGAATGAACAAAGACTATAAGAACAGTAGCACATTGTTTGAGGACATACCTTATGACTATAGCCTTCTTGATAAATTCCAAAGTTAGCACCATCTGTGCTATAAGCAACACGGTACTGTGTTACCCACTGGTCAGCGTCTTCTCGTCCTTGGGTCTGAATCTTACCAATACGCATTGCACGAAGGAAGTCAATCTGGATCCATTGGTTGCGGTCATTGTATCGCGAGCACCAGGCCCCAACACGTGCTCCACGACGACGGAAGAACAAGCGCGCGTTTCCTGGTCCATGGTTTCTGTCATGGCTGGAAGAGGCAGTGATTTGGTAGTTCTTGACTTTGCCGTTGCGAAGACCAAGTGCTGCTTTACAGCCCTTACCTAAAGAATAAACACCATGAATTTAAGAAGGCGAAAAGAAAGTATATATAAGAGAACTGAGAAAGAAGGTTAGGTAGGAAGATATAAAATTAATATATCTAAAAGAGAAAAAAAGAAGGAAAAACTGAGGAGAGGGAAGGAAAAGAGGGAAAGGGAGCATGGAAGGAAGGAAAGAACGTTAGAAAGAAAACGAAAGAAAGGTAAGAAACAAAAAACAAACAAAGGACGAAGGTAGATAGAAAGCAGAAAGTAAAATAATATCTTTAAAAAGTAGCATAATCCTCCAAAAAGCACATTTTACTTACCTACAACGCATCCGTAGAACTCAACTCTAAGAGATATGTATGACCTCCAAGTGACAGGGTAGATACGGAAATACCGACCGTAGAGTAACTTCTTAAACGTGTTGACAACCTCAGTGAAACGGTTGTAATTGCCTTGGAAGATCTACAATAAGATTAGAAAAAAAAACATTTCTTATTTTCATGAGACACAAAGACATTTATCTGTGAAATAAACTGCAAACAAGGCTAAAAAGTATCAACAGCGCATGTTTTTGATGTTAGTTTTCATGATTTTTTAACTGAATAAAGATTGATAGCATTGTAGTTATTCTGCTATTTTTTTGTCCTTTGCCTAAAAAAACTGCTGCTCATTAAGTGTTTTTTTTTTGTGTGTGTGTGTGTTTTTTTTTAACTTTTTTTAAAAAAAAGATATTCATCTTCATTCCAACATCATTTTCTTGTTCAAAAATAACAGCTGTCTAGGTTTGTAATAGCAACTACTTCTAAATTATCAATAATGTATCAAAACGTTATTGAGCAAATGACTATACCTTTGTTCTTCCATTTTCTTTATAGGTCACATACTTGGATCTGTTCTTACTGTAGGTAACATAGTAGCTCTTTACCCAGTAATGAGTATTAGAGCGACCTTGGGTGCCAACACGACGTACTTTAGCCATGGCACTGAAATCAACCTCAAGCCATTCACCACGACTGCTACGCTTTGGCGTCCATCCGTAGTAGAGGTTAAGACGTGCTCCTTTAGGGGCGTAAGTAGAACTTTGTGTTGATGAAGCAGTGATGGATTGGTCTGCGACACGCTTGTCTTGGAGGCCCATTGGGGCGTCACATGGACCTGGAGAGACAGTGCAAGATTGATTAAAAGACATATTTACAGTTTGTACTCTACACAGGCTGACAGACCGACATTAAACACTAGCGTGGGCATTCTACCCTCACAGCTCAGAAAAATCAACATTCAACACAGACAGACAAACATACAGACAGACAGACAAACATGAATACAGACAGACATGCAGACAGACAGACAAACATACGACTTACTCCATGGATAACCATACAGCTCAATTCTAAGAGCAACTCTAGAATACCAGCTGTTTGGATAGACTCTGAAGTACCGACAGACAATGGCAGGCTTGAAGAAGTGAGATTGAATACCCTTGTAATCGTAGTTACCAGTAAACAGCTTAAAACAAGCAAAATATGAAAACTTTAGTAAAAATTATTCACAGAGACAGCAATGACGCATAGAATAGATACATTTTTATTTTTATATTATCATATTTTATATTTTGTAGCAAAGCACGAGATTCAAAAAAATAATTAAACACATAAACCACACGTAACCATAGAATCAAATTTAAACAAAATTGCTATAACTGGGCGAATAAAATATCTCTAGACATATATCTACAAATTAACATTGACATGACAATATAGTTCTGTGAGATGGCTATTTAAAACCGCAGATCTTAAGACTATGACCTATTATATATAGTCAACTCTAACCTAGTGACTATATAACTTCTTGCACCCTTAGAGGCAGGCTATTACAATAGATGGTCTCAAATGTAAGGAATCCTTAACAGGAAAATCGCAGTTTAAGTATTTTACCTTGGGGCTATTAAGCCATTGTCGTTTCCTCTGGTAGTCCTCTCTATTCTGACTGTACTTGATATAATAGTTTCGAACGAACGAGTTCCTGTTCTCTTGACCCTGGGTGTAGATACCCTCAACCTTCATTGTACGTCTGAAATTAATCTCCAGCCATGACTTGCTGGACACTCTTGGTGTCCAGGCAGGTTGTAGTCCACGGCTGTAGGTTCTTCTGAGACGAGCGAGGTATGGGGCGTAGTTGTTGTTTATTTGACTTGATGCAGTTATTTGACTGTTCTTGATTCGTCCAGATCGTAGACCGAGGGCGACAGGATAGTACTCTGCAGAATTCAAATTGAATGGTTTTATTATCATTATTATATTCATTGATTAAAACTTTCAGACAAGTTCAGTCACTTCATTTAGACATTTATACTTACTCATTCGAAATACAATATGTGTTTATATTTGTTAAATAATATTGAGGGCAAATATGCGTTTATTAGACCCACTCCGATTACATTGCATTTAAACAATATATTTTTAAAGATTGCTTTGATATGACGTCATAGTGAATTAGGACAATTTACTCATACCAATTCATCAACATGTTATGATAACCTCAACCCACCCCCTGACAGGATAATATTGTTATGTCCTACCTTTACGTCTGCGACCAAACAATTCTACTCTCATGCCAGTATATCCATACCATGTTCTTGGGTGAATGCGAACATATCGACACTTGATTTCGGGGTCAATACGTCTTAGCACGGTGTTGTAACGGTCATAATTACCACGGAATACCTAGTATACAATAAACAGATTGATAAGTCTACTTTAAAGCTATTACACCCACCACCACTGTCATCGTCATTAGTACTAGAGTCGTTTTCGCATGAGTGGGAAACGGTACGGTTACGATACCGCTACGATACGGCAGGAAATTCGAATGTTTTCTAAGAAACTACGGTTACGACACGGTACGCAAACAACTCTATCGTCACTATCACCATCTTTATCATCATCATCACTATCATTATCATTAGTACTACCATCATCATAATCATCATCATCGTTATCATTACTACTGTCATCATCACTATTATTATCATCATCACCATCATTATTGTAAATACTATCATCATCATTATTTTCATCAGCATCTGCATCATCTGCATCATCTTCCACCATCACCATCTTCATGGTCATCTTCTTACCCTTGCTTTTCCGAATAGTTTATAATATTTAAATCCAGTCTGTCGATAGCTGTGTGAGATCAAGTACGATGTGACCCAGTAGTTGCTGCTCATTCTTCCTTGAGTGGCAATGCCTGTTACAACAGCATGATCCCCAATATCTACAATGATAAACACAGAAATGGTTACAACTAGAAAAGGGTTAAGCTTCAAGGCCTTGAAGTATGAAACACGTTTTGTCGTCCACCATAGTGACAACAGTTTTACGTCTTAGCCCCTGGTGAGTAATGTTAAACTGAGTTCACCAAACACACAATCTTGCAATTTCAAGATTCAAATTAAAAGCGAGCTCAGTCAGATCCACAAAGAGGCCGAAAGCAGATAAAGGAAGTCATGTTTTTTCCATTCCATGGTTGGTTAATTTAAAAAAACCTTGGTACCTGTCACACTTGAAGATATTCACGTTAAAATGACTTTGTTTCTAATTACTTTATCAATATGTAAGAAATGAAAAACGAAATCCAATTGCCGCCAAGCACTATGACGTCATGGCTTGTTTACATGAATAAAAATGCATGTAGTTCTGGCAAAATATTTTTCCTTTAATACATTTAGCATTATACTTATACTTATAATTTGTTCCAATATTATAAGTGAACTTTTACCCTATTTTTCATTGATTTTAAGATGTTGAATCCCCTCTTTTGACCATGATTCTTAGCATTAAAACAATAGATTTGTTTACATGTGACGTCATAGTGCTTGTGGCTAATTGACCGCTTCTTCATCTAAGTAAATTAGTTAAAAAAGAATATTGATATCCCGTCATTGAAGCCAGAACAGCAGACTAGTCATATACTGATAACTTACCTATCTGAAGCCATTGATGGTGGTTCCTGTGTGGAGTGTACCATCCGCCAGTAAATCCATTACGAGGATAATCGTTCAGTCGAGCACGATCACCGTTGGAGTTATAGTAGCTATCGTGATTACCAGATCGTAGAGCACCTGATGGAATGCGATAGTCCTCCATACCCAGAGGCATGTACTTAGAGGCTACAGGATAAATTAACACAGATGATTAAATGAGCATAAATTAGCAGAGTACAACAATACTTAGCATAAATTACGTATAATCTATTAAATATACATAAATTAGCAGAGTACAAAACTTAAACGTGCACTTAGAACCTACGGGATTATTTAACACAAGTTAAAATGGATGGAGTATGTTAGTCATAAATAACTGTAAATTATCAGAAAAACAACAGAGTATATTCACATTTACATAAATTAGAATAAATTGGTATTTTTTAAGAATATATAAACAATAATTTGCAAAAAAATGTTAGTTTTTGTATTTACTTTTTTTTATTTGCCCATAACGAGGCTTAACCTGAGTAATGACGAATTTGAGACTGCTCTATTATGTAAAGTATTAATATAAATGAGCACTATAATGGTGTATTTTGTTAATATTTTCTTACCGATATGACAGCCGTAGAACTCGACTCTCATTGCGATGTATCTGTACCAGGTATACGGTATAACACGAATGAAACGAGCTCTGATATGAGGAAAGAACTTGTTGGTTCTTACGGTGTTTTGATCGCGGTTACCATAGAAATACTACAAACAAAAACAAATTGATTGTATTACAAATCGGTTAGAGGGGGTGGTACTCTATGAGCTTGAAAGCTGTGTACATAATGAATAAGTTTATTAGCTCGCAAATTTTGCTAGCGATAAACCTTACCACTATATCAAGCCGGGGAAGTGGGGATGATATGTTTTCCCTTGGAATAGACACATCTTCTTTTTATTATTTTCTCTGTTCTCTCGATCGATTGTTTTGTTGTTTTTTTTTTTTTTGTTTTTTGTTGTTGTTTTTTTTTTTGTTGTTGTTTTTGTTGTTTTTTTTTGTACTCAGGAAAGATACCCACACTCATCAAACCTCCACTAGGTCGGTTACTTGAAGTTTCTTGTGTACAAAATACCATAAGTTGTCTTGTTTTTTTTACAAAACCGATGATGTCGAATCTTCTCCAAAGAGCTAGATTGAACATTTATTGTTTTGTTCTCGACATTGGGAATAAGAGCAAGGGGTTGTGGTCTATCATGGCTGCAATGCATGGCGTACCTTATAAGAATTGCGTTCTTTGTAAAAGACGAAGTGGACTGGGTCCACACTGTGTTGTACACGATATCTTGTAACCCATTGTCTGGCGTCTTGTCTTCCTTGGGTCGCTATCATCATCACCTTTGTGGGTCGGCCAAAGTCAACCTATACATGAACAGAAAGCATTATAGTAACCGTTACACATGGATAACCTCAGCGTGACGGACATAAATTATTGATTAAAGAGAAAAGTAAACAATGTCGTTGTGACTCAACTGTAGGGCTATCTCCCGTGTACTATAATTTATGCTCACAAGTGAGGTCACAATAACGGAGAAAACGACTGACTCTTGCGATCTCATTTGTGCAGCATAAATTGAATTGTCACCATCACTGCATGACAAATGATTTGTTGTAAAATTGGGGATATCTACGGAAGTAATTAGTCACGCAACTCGTGACCATGTCACTTAGTGTAACATCACCAGAATAGCAATCAGGTACAACAGAGATCATTGTCACGCAACGACCATGACCATGTCGCTTGGTGTAAGATCATCATCAGAATCTATGTCATGCAGCATTCATAGGTGGGTCACACAACATCGTACCATCACGACATAACATTACTGTCATGCCATTTCATTACACAACCATGGAACAATTTTAATTCATATCTCCTCATGCAACGACCATCTCAACGTCAAATACAATCACACAATCATACCTGTAACCATTGGTAACGATTTTGGAACTTAGGTACCCAGGCTCCTCGGTAAAGACCCTTTTTCTTGGCATACAACCTAGATCTCCATGGTGCCAAATACTTGTCCCATTGAGACGAGGCGGTAATTCGGCCACTAGCAATACGGCCACTTCTCATTCCAAGAGGTTGGTTACAGATCTTACCAAGGCGACAACCGTACAGTTCTACGCGCATAGCGATGTAGCCGTGCCATGCCTTTGGGTGTATTCTAATGTAACGTGCTCTGATTGGTTTGAAGAGTTTGTTGGTTGATATTTCATAGCGGTCGTAGTTAGCTTGGAACATCTGATGAAAATTAGTGAATACATTTGTCTGAATTATTTTATGATCTATTATCTTCATCAATTGATTCTATAAGATAATTTGTGAGCATCCATAAACTATATTTCATCATCAACTTATAAAACGTAACCAAATCTTGTAAATATAATACAGCTATTCTTGAAATGGTTGTCCAGTTGAAATACTGATTTCGCGAATAGCAATGTCTTTTGCATATCTCATGATTTTCATTTTTTAAGAAATGATGAGCCAAAATTTACAAAATAACTTCATCATATAATCATGATAAACTATAATGTAACTATATAATATGTGCAGTTTTGTATTTAAAACATGAAAACTGAAAACTTGATATATGCAAATGACTTTGTTATTCGCTAAATTAATATTTCAACTGGACAAACTTTTCAAGAAAAGCTGTATATTGTGTAACACTTTATCAATTCATTTATTTGCGACAAAAAAAAAACTTATTATTAATTATTACTCATGCACTCTTTCAATTATTCATTGATTTACACATACATTCACAGCTTTCTCTGTCCGTCTCTTTCATATCCTCTTCTATACTCACCCTAACGTTGCGTGTCTCTCTGTAAGGCGTGAATCTAAATCCCTTATTACTATACGACACGGTGTACTTCTTAACCCAGTATCCATTATAAGATCCTTGCGTAGCGATGCGTCGTACGATGGACGTAATACCCAGGTCAATCTGGAGCCACTGGTGTTGGTTACGGATACGTGCGTACCACGATCCGCTTGGGTAGTAGAGTCTTGCGTGCCAAGGACGGTACGCGGTGCTGGAGTGAACGCTTGATGCACTGATCATGTTCTTTAAGATACGGCCGTCTTGCATACCAAGAGGCATCTCACAACGGTCTGGAAGAAAGTAAACGTTACGTTTACGTGGTGGATACTTTTACGTAAGAGTTCAATCGATAACTCTTGATCAATTCTAGTTACCAAATAAATTTATGTTTCACAGCGTTGGTTTAATTATGATACGTGAATGTTAGCTTGGTTTAAGGACGTGTAATCACTGTAATATCAGTGTATTCTATCGATATCCTATTTAAATTGAAGTCCTTTCCTCTTTGGATTCCAAAGCTTCTTTATCGCTGCATCAAGCAAATCTTACATTAAGGTGGCTCGACACAGTTTCGGAAAGCTACAACTAGGCCCTGCAAAATTACAAATACATTATGAAATCGTTCAACTTGACAATGTTCCTCTATCAATATTGAAACATTTTTTTCGTGAAAGTTTACCTAAGAAGTGAAGTTTAAAATGATGGGTATTTTGGGCAGATTCTCATTAATATTCATGAGTTATGGGGAATTCCTGAAAAACGGGTTTCGAGTTTTATCTCCGAAATTCGCCCATAGATTTTTGTCAAACTTTCATATGAGTAATTTCCAAACTGGCAACGGAGTTTCAAGAATTTAAATCTGGGAATTTTTGAGAAATGATGCTTCAAAGTTTGTTTTGGTTTTTCGGACTCCATTCAATGTACAACAAAATATGAGCCGTAGAAAAATAACTGTTTATGTAATCATTTAAAGTTTTTACACAAACAATGACTCATGTCTCAGATTTATTGTAAGCAAATTTGAAAGCGTTAGCTTAAATAGTCTTCAAACTACGGATCTACGGCTAAAAAGTATATTTTATGACAACATTTGTAAATCCAACATTTTTAGTAAAATCCGCATTTCTCGAAAACTGCTCCATAGATTTTTTTTAAACTTTCTCATGTTCGAATTCAACCTATTCACAACAAAATACATTCCTTTTCATCTGAGTGAGGACTTTCTAAGTAGCGAAAAATCAAGGATGAATACTGACAACTCAACGGACTCGGCTTTTGTCCCGCACAAGTCCCGAGCTCAGTAAAATCTTAATAAATTTACATAATGTCACGGTCACGCAGTCGCTGTCTGCAGCGAAGCCCATCCGCACGCTTGAATTTTTGTCATTACGACGAAGCTTGGTGAACTGTGGTTTCACAAAATTTTAAACACAACGACAACAACCAAGCTTGAATTTTTTATCTTTTATTCGCAAAATTCAAGCGTGCGGATTGGCTTCGCTACAGACAGCGACTGCGTGACCGTGACATTATGTAAATTTATTAAGATTTTACTGAGCTCGGGACTTGTGCGGGACAAAAGCCGAGTCCGTTGAGTTGTCAGTATTCATCCTTGATTTTTCGCTACTTAGAAAGTCCTCACTCAGATGAAAAGGAATGTATTTTGTTGTGAATAGGTTGAATTCGAACATGAGAAAGATTTAAAAAAATCTATGGAGCAGTTTTCGAGAAATGCGGATTTTACTAAAAATGTTGGATTTACAAATGTTGTCATAAAATATACTTTTTAGCCGTAGATCCGTAATTTGAAGACTATTTAAGCTAACGCTTTCAAATTTGCTTACAATAAATCTGAGACATGAGTCATTGTTTGTGTAAAAACTTTAAATGATTACATAAACAGTTATTTTTCTACGGCTCATATTTTGTTGTACATTGAATGGAGTCCGAAAAACCAAAACAAACTTTGAAGCATCATTTCTCAAAAATTCTCAGATTTAAATTCTTGAAACTCCGTTGTCAGTTCGGAAATTACTCATATTGTGACATATGAAAGTTTGACAAAAATCTATGGGCGAATTTCGGAGATAAAACTCGAAACCCGTTTTTCAGGAATTCCCCATAACTCATGAATATTAATGAGAATCTGCCCAAAATACCCATCATTTTAAACTTCACTTATTAGGTAAACTTTCGTGAAAAAATTGTTTCAATATAGATAGAGGAACATTGTCAAGTTGAACGATTTCATAATGTATTTGTAATTTTGCAGGGCCTAGTTGTAGCTTTCCGAAACTGTGTCGAGCCACCTTAAGCACATGTAAACATAAATGCTATGCGTTTGTATTAGTTTGTGACATTTACGTAGCAATATCACGTAGTCTTTACATGTACACAAGTTATACTTACTTTCGGTACATCCGTAGAACTCAGCTCTAAAACAGATACGTGCGTGCCAGCCACGTGGCCAGATACGTACGTAACGACCAAGCACAGCTGGGTTCAGTGCCTGCATAACTGTACTGTACATCTCGCGGTTTGCAGTAAGAGTCTAAAACAAAGAAAAACGTGTAAGCACTTAGGCAAAACCATAAATACGGAGAGAGCTTATCACAAAAAGCATATCACAAAAATAGCATAAGTAGTAAAAATATAAATGGTTACACATAATAAATATAAATACGCCGTTTATCTACAGCTAGTGGATAGTGATTTTTCCGATCATAACCACCAATGGCAAAAGCAATGGAAAATGCTGAGCTAAGAGAACCTAAAGACAAATTTTGTGCTGGCGTCCAAGATATAAAAGAAGAGCTCTTCGAATTTCCACAAGAAATAACAGTGCTGGATATATCAACATGTTTCCCGGTAGTCTTTGTCTTAAGAATAAGGTTTTAGCAGGATTGGTAACAGACTAAAAATAGCCTGGTTTCTAAAAATAGCAATAGCGTGGAGTCCGAAATAGGTTTCCTTCGCTCATTTTCTATTTGTAAAAGGCCCTGTTATTGGATCGTTTATCATATATACATAATTCGTGTAACGGAGGTTTTCAATAAAAACATAATTATCTATAAAGCATAATAAGATTTAATAAAGTGTAATGCAAAAAAAAAAAACACACACACACAAAAATATAGTACGCGTAAATGTAAATCGCGTTCTGTTTTGAAACTAGTATTGTTTCGCTCAAAATATTTTCAATAACTTACCCTGATAGAGTTGCTGTATTTCAGATAGCTCCAGTGTACTTCATCTGAGCTGTACTGTATATAGTATGATCGAATGAAGTAGTTATGCTTAGGTCGAGCTTGGATAGCAATTTCGTTCACTCTCATTGGTCGGCCAAAGTCAACCTATACAAAATAGGTAGTTTTAGGATGATGGTAGTAATATTGATAATGATGATGTTGATGATGATGACAATAATTATGGAAATGATGCTCACCATTTTGATGATGATAACCTCTATAATGGTATTCATAGATAAATATAACAGCTATGTTGCTATTGAAAAAAACAAGTAGATAAAATCAAGAGAGTATGAGATAAGAGAGCTTATCCCCCGTATTGGGCTTTATACTCATTTATACTGCATCTTTTCATTCTATTTTTTAACTGAAGTTCTTTCGAAGACGGAACGTGATTGGCCAGATTGCAGGAGCCGCGGTCGCATCGTCAAAACATCTCAAGACAAAAGTACGGAGATTATTAACAAGTTTCTAAAAATAGCACAACAATTATAGCCCCTGATGGGGTCCAGGGATAAGCTCTCCTATCTCATACTCTCTTGATAAAATTGATATAATTCGTGACAGCCACAACATGTGTGTCACGTGACATTACCTGGTACCATTGGTAGTGGTTATTATGCAGTGCGCACCAGGCCCCTTGGTCGCGTCCATGTATTTTATTGTTCAGTCGACCCAGGGAGGCTCGGTAGTGAGTGTTCCATTCTGACGATGCTGTAATACGTGCGTTCTTAAGGCGACGGTTACCAAGGCCGAGGGCGTTATTACAGAAACGTTCTAGAAGAAAAGTAATTATCAGTCAGATTTTTATGTGTATATTTAAATTCATTGATATACATGACACAAAACAATGTGCAAGAAACGGAAAGACTACGTGAAGGAATCTATAATAAAGCTCATGAATAATTAATGAGTGATTTTCAAAGCAAATCAATACCTGTGACGAGTTCTATAACTAACGATACAGATTTATCCTAATTTGCATAAACTTAAAACTCTATTTTCTCTTGATAAAATTATCGAGCTTTTTGAAAAAAAGATAAACTTACGTTTATAAGATGTTATTTATAAAGTTCGAATTTCAATTTCATTTTATAACTACTACTTCTAAAAATCATGAGTTAAAAATAAATAAATGCCGATGACGAATTTGTAATGACTTATTCAAATTTATCCTATTTACACAAAAATTTTCACCCGATCAAATTATAAAAATCATTAAATTTTTGGATGAAAGAAGTACAATACTACTACATGATTATATAGCGTGCACTCTATCAGACATTTCGACAAATGATGATAGCACTATACAAGAGAGTATGAGATAAGAGAGCTTATCCCCGGACACCATCAGTGGATCTACTCGTCGTGTTGTTTTTAGAAACTTGTTAACAATCTCCGCACTTTTGTCTTGATATGTTTTGACGATGCAACCGCGCCTCCTGCAATCTGGCCAATCAAGTTCCGTTCTCGAAATAACTTCATTTTAAAAGTAAAATGACAAGATCCCCTGATGAGTGTAAAGCCCATTACGTGGAATAAGCTCTCTTATCTCATACTCTCTTGGACTATACTAATAGACTCACCGCCGCAGCCGTAGTACTCTAGTCGAAGATTGACAAGATGGAACCATGTCCTTGGATATAGACGCATGTATACACAACGGATGTTAGGTAGATCGTGATAGACTACATTATTACGATCATTGTTACCAGTGAAGACCTACAAGAATAAACAAAACAAAATCAAAGGGGTTAGTACAAGTTGGTGTGATGTCTAAAGCCTGGTTTTGACTAGCGACGCAAGCACAAGCACAATGATCAAACTGTTTCTGATCCTTGTACTTGTGCTTGCATTGGCAAAGGTTCTTATTTTTTCCCCCTTTTGCTAGTGCTTATGCTTGCGTACAAAATATGGACTTTTTATAGTCTCAAGGTTATTTGCATTTTTACTTATCGTGGAGACTTTCTCTCACTCTCACCATCCTTACATTCACACATTTTTGCAAACAGTTGATATTTTCAGTACATGTTCTGGAGGGTTATGATGGCCCAAACCCTTCTGTCCCTTATGATAAAGGACATAGACGATCATTCTTGTTAGTGCTTTGTGGGCTCTCCACAGCAGTAGTAGCTCCGGAAAGAGCAATATATAATTAAACTATGTGAACATTTACCTTTGTTCTTCCGCCTTGTTTGACATTGAAGAAGCGTTGCCCATCTCGACTGTGTTGTAAAGTGTAACTCTTCACCCATCTGTAATTGTAGGCACCCTGTGTGGCGATTCCGGTAATGACCGCCATATCACCAAAGTTCACCTACATGAAAAACAAACATAGCATGTTAAGCCTCGGGTTTTATCATGAAAAACAAGCAACAAATAAAGAAGAATAAAAAAATATCATACACTCTGGGCGCGGGGAATCGAACTCACGTCTTCGTTGTTCTAGTCTGTCGTGTTAACCACTACACCATAAGATCAATCACGCTGGCAACATAGCCGAAATAAAAAAAAACGTTTGTTTTGTTTAATTCGTTTGAGCGGGAAACGGTACAGTTATGAGACCGTAGAAAAAATTGAATGTTTTCTTAGACATAGCGACTACGATGCGGCGCATTTCTGTTACCCACTCATACGAAAACGACTTTATATATTTGAATATGAAAGAGAATTCGCAAAAAATGCCGGTAATTGGTAGTAAAATGACGCCATAATGAAAATCGCATATTACAAATAACCACGTGAGCTTTGTTTACATACCTGTAACCATTGGCTACGGCTCTGTGACCTAGGATACCAGTATGAGTAGCCGAATAGTCTGGCTTTATAGGGTTGGTAATGTGAAGATGATGTGCTCATTTGACCATTAGCGATACGACCATCAGCGATACCCATAGGCATACTACAACGACCTGACAAAAGTACAAACAACTAATGAGTGAATTTATTTGATGTATGGTTTCTTATATCACAAGAGTTTTTCTCAGAGTTCTTCGGTTTTCTTCTCAAAATCACCAAGATATGTGTGAAATACATTATGGCTATAGTGAGCGTGAGATTCCATCTAAAGAATAGCCACTATGGGGATGAAATGTAGAACATTTATATAACTTTTTTACTTATACCAGCACTTGTTATAAACTTGGTATTAGCAGCCATGACACCAGACAAACAAGAAAACAATTCAATTATTCAAACAAACAAATATCATATTTTTATTTAGCGGTGGCAAATTACGAACTGTCACGATGACCTGAATGCAAAAAACTGAACGCAACTATCGCAGTGCAAAAAGTTTCTATGAAATATATCTTACTCTTTGCGCATCCGTAGAGCTCAACTCGCATTGAGATGTGACTTCTCCAGTTGTAAGGGTGAATACGAACAAATCGTGCCATGATACGAGGGAAGAAACGATGTTGTACAACACTGTTTCTGTCTCTGTTGCCTGTGAAGTACTATAACAAACATAGAAGACTGTTGTTAACATAGTCTGAATGGGGTGGGTAAATGGACTAGCGACAGTCGATCACAAGAATAACTGACTAGCGATTAAATTGTAGCCTTTGTCACAGATCGGAATTTGACCGGAATTTTCTCTCGTAAATACGGTATTTACGGTATTTACGTAAAAAAAACCGGCTGCACGCAGGTTATGAAATTGCAAAAAAAAAAAGCTATTTCTATCAGATTTGAGCTTTAATTTTGGACTTATCATTTTTATCGCTCCCAGAATTCAATCGTTTGTTCTTTAATTGTAAGCTTATTAATTAAATCATTGATTAACTAATTTTTCATGTATCTACAACTTTCCTTAATTGTATAAAGTTTTGATTATCCATTCATTCATTCATTCATTCATCCATGCATTCATTCATTCATTCATTCATTCATTCATTCATCAACTTAATTATTCATTTATTCGTTTATTAGTTAATTCATTTAAAATTCGTATATTCCTACAGTTTCAATATTCCTACACTATAAATAACAATGTACTCACCATGAGTTGCCCATTGTCGGACCTCGTGAATTTCACGTAGTTGGCACCGTCCACGCTATGAGAGATTGTGTACTGCGTTACCCATTGGTCAGCGTCCTCTCGTCCTTGTGTAGCGATCTTCACAATTCTTGAAGGATGGCCAAGATCGATCTAGTGATTAATCACAACAGTTTTATAATAGTCACAAGTCCGTTAAACAAACTGATGTGGTTTTTCCGTGATCTATACTTCCATAAAGTTTAACATATTGGAAATAAATTGTGATAATATAAATATTTAAATCATATTTTTTCAAATTAAATAATAAAGTAATAAAATGTCATCTTACACCGTAATTTATATCGTTATAATATCGAAATCGGTCGTAATAAAATCATAATTAATCATAATCGTAATCAATCGTAATCATTTGTAAACGTAATAAAATCGTAGTTAATTATAATCGTAATGAATCGTAATCGTAATGAATTGTAATCGTAATAAATCGTTATCAGTCGTAACCGTAATAAAAT
The DNA here is from genome assembly GCA_918843875.1 of Diadumene lineata. Classification (NCBI taxonomy): domain Eukaryota; kingdom Metazoa; phylum Cnidaria; class Anthozoa; order Actiniaria; family Diadumenidae; genus Diadumene; species Diadumene lineata. The sequence continues at coordinate 16,719,486 of OU974071.1, read as the reverse complement.
CGTAATTAATCATAATCAGTCATAATCGTAATGAATCGTAATCATACCTGTAAGTATTGGTATCGGTCATTACGTTTAGCACACCATGAGCCAACTTGACTGCCTCGTCTTCTTAGATGAAGTCTAGCAAGGTTAGCGCTGTAGTTAGGGCCGTACTCTGACGTGGCTATCAGTTGAGATGCCTTGATGCGGCGATTTTGTAAACCAAGAGGTCGATTGCATAGTTTTCCTGTAAAAAAATAGATCACTGATTAGTATGTGTATGTCCGTTGATCGAGTGAACGTTTTTACTAGCTTTTTCATGCTCATTAATTTTGTTTTCTAAATAACAATTGTATTCATGTTTGCTATGTTAGTGAAAAAATAAAGTTTAGGTACTTTTATTTTAATTTAGTACAACATTTTTCTTTATCATTTTCCTTACAATAATTTAAAGTGTAGCAAGCATTGTACATTAAATATTTTTTGGAAAAAAAAAAACATTAGAAAAAAGGCAATTACAACGGTATTATTGTATACAAACATGTATTTCTAAAGCTCAAATCCTAGTCAGTGTTATCGAGTATTCACTCGAACTAATGAATCTCTTCTTGCGCTAATGATAATAGTCTTTTTCTCAAATGAATGTTATAGTGCTGTTAATGAAAACTAAAAGATACTGATATTATTCCCCATACCTGTAATACAACCGTAGAACTCTACTCTCATACAGATATGGCTACGCCATGTTACAGGATGCAGACGAATGTATCTTGTAGTCAGCGGTCTGGCCAAGCGGTTGGTCACAACGATAAACTGATCGTAGTTGCCTGGGAATACCTGGAAAATAACAGTAAAATATGAGAAAAAGGTACAAAGTTGATAAAGCCAGTATTGTATTCGAAGAATTGGAACGACAAGTTGTTCTTTATTTCAACCAAGCCAGAGGTTCGTGTATGAAGCTTTCGATTGAATTTGCACACTTAACTAGACTTTTCAAATAAATTTGGATTACAACAAATCAAATGAAAATCTTGTTAATAACTATTTGAAGAATTAAAAAAAGCAAATAAAAAGTAAACGGAGAGTCATGGTTTTTAATCCCATCTGAGTCCCGATGATTTCCAGTTTCAAGTTCATTTTTATTACATAAAGTTTGAACAATTGTACGTGCGATGCTAAATCGGGCTGGCTCACTCCATATAAACAGCCCCTAAGGCTGATTTACACGGTACAATTTGTCGTATGTGATTTGTAGTATACGACTTGTTGTGACTAGAACTAGTCGTAGGACATTCTAAAACACGTTTAAGACGCGTGCGACTTGTTTTAGGAGTTACGACTAGTCGTATACTACAAATCGCGCGCGACAAATCGCACCGTGTAAATCGGGCTTTAGACTTTGATGCCAGCGAGTGTGTTTGATCATCTTACCTTAGTTCGTCCCTTTTCTTTGTAAGAAGTAAACGTCTGTCCCTTGAGGCTGTACGATATGTAGTATTTCTTGACCCACTGCACGGCGTTTGATCTACCTTGAGTTGCAATACGTTTAATTTGAGCCGTAGTGCCAAAGTCTACTTTAAGCCATTGTTGTCGGTTTTTGTGGCGTGCACACCATGCGTAATTGTTACGTAAACGTGCGTATTGCGTATGTACGCTGTAGGAGGATGCGGTGATGCGTTGTTTGGCAACCTTAAAGTTTTCCATACCCAGAGGCATATCGCAACGATCTGAAATCGAGAAACGAAAGGATATAAGTCAATTCTCTTAATTGATTGTTCATTGTAATTGATAATTGATGACTCTTTTACTGGTCAAGCTGCAGAAGTAAGCTGTTTCTTTTTTTTTTCAAAGACCCAAACGACGAGCCATAACGTCCATACTAAATGAACAATTTCAGTCCAGGTTAGAATTCTTTTGTGTTTTTGTCCCTTGGGTTAAGAAAACAAAATACTTCTTTCCTTTTAGCCCGGGATGGAAATTATTTGGTTATCAAGGTCTTGTTTTTACCTTTTTTTATCAATGCTCCTTATGAATATTGTGACTTATAGAGCACGATAGCATGGCTATTTCAACCCAGAATACTTTGGAATCCCAAGCAACACAAAAAGAAATCACTTTCTTAACAACTTGTCAACATAAAAATCATTTATTTTTTCAAGCCCGCGACTAAATGCTTATGTAATCAAGCCATAAGTCTGTAATATTCTTACCCCATGCACAACCGTAAAGTTCCAGTCTAATGGCGATCTGCGAGTACCAAGCCCTTGGGTAAATACGGATATATTGACCGAGTAGAGCTGGGTCAAACTGCTGAGTCCTGACAGACACTTGGTCGACATTGGCATATACGTTCTATGAGAAAAAAAGAAAATAATTTAAAACTAAAGTTTTGTTATGCAACATAATTCAGATTTGTTTTGATTTGATCCATTTTCTTTCCACATAACCTTCTCGCCACCTTACCCCTCGAATTGAGATCAGAACTCAAAAACATTGGCTTGGATCAGGTGAAAACATAAATCTAATTACTCACGTACTTCAAATCCACAAGAAGTCTCAAGACGTTAAAGAACACATCGAAATATTTTATCAGTTTAGCATTGAAAGCCCGTTGGTATGCAAGATCCTTTGTGGATTGCTAGAGCTTTTGTCACATACGAAAAATCGCCACATGGGGAAGTTAGTTCAAAGGATCGATTTTAAACAAATCAGAAAGCGACATTAAACAAGTAATCGTTTCAAAACAAACAACCGCAGAGGATCGTGGATGCAAGTAGACCTTCAAATTATCTAATTCTATATCTAAGAAGCTATAGAACCCACCAAACCCAACTGGTCACTCCAACCACGCACCACAAAATAGGATGATGTGCTTTATTACAGTCAAAGCTTCATAATTGAATTCATTATTCGAATATTGAATTGATTATTCGATTCCAGTAATCAAATTTGAGTCAATTCAAAAATTCCAAGAAATGTATTTACAAAAACAAAATTCTAAATAAGCAAAATAACATCTTTTTTTTGTCAACAAATACTTCAGTGAGAGTTTCTAGACAGTTTAATCTTTTAGTTTAAAATTTTTGTCTCAAATGGTGACTTCTTGTATCGAATGTTAGACTGGTTGATTTCAAAACTGAATAATCAAATAGAATTATCAAGTCAAGATTCAAACAATGGAATCAATAATGAACTTTTCGGTTGATGTGTAGTAAACTCGGCACAAGCTCGAGTGACCGCTAATTCGTCTATTTGCTATTTGTCTTACCAAGTAACTACCACGCCACTGTCTCAAGTAGCTGAAGAACACACCATCAGTACTGTATTTGATGTAGAAGTATTTGACCCATTTACGCTGATCTGGGCGACCTTGCATCGACATACCAGTAACTTTCATGGTACGACCAAGATTGACCTGTAACCATTGATTGTGGTTGTTGTGCTTTGGCATCCAGACTCCGTAGTAGCGTCCTGCACGTCGGTTGTGAAGACGAGCAAGGAATGGAGCAAAGTGGACGTTTTTCTTAGAAGAAGCAGTGATTAGATTGTTTTTGATTCGTTTGTTCTGTAGGCCGAGTGCTGTTGAGCACTGACGTGACCTCTTGCCCAGGTAACAACCGTAAAGTTCGAAACGTAACGCGACGTAGCTGTTCCACGTTTTGGGTAAGATACGAACGAACCTTGCGCTGATGGTGGGCAGGATACGGCGTGCTACTGTATGATACTGGTCGTAGTTAGCACGGAACACCTGAAGTGACAAAAGAACGTTATTAGTGCGACGTTGCGTAACGTCAAATAGAAGTTACGTAATAATACGTTTAAAATACATAGCAAAATTTGATGTAACGTAAGTTTACAAAGTGTTCTCTGCGCAAATGTCATGAGTAGGTTTTATGAAATTTGCATGTGAAGAAAAAGCATAACATAAAACAAAAAGCGAAGCTTAACGTAACGTATCTATCAATGCTTATGTGTTTAACGTTAAACGGAATACTTAATTTACGTATACGTAATATACGCATGCTTAAAATCGTGTAACAGAACACTTTCCACCATTTAGCTCTAATTTGTATAACAAAGTCAGTAGAACGTATGGCTAACAATTTTACGTTTGATTTGCTTGATGTTCTTGCAAAGGAATAACGCTAGCCTCCAGGGGCAGAAAGTTATCCGCTCCATAGGATTTTTTTAGGGTTTATCTGCTGGATAGCGCTATCCAGACATCGTGCAACCAGCCCCAAGACGAGGAGTCATAGTTCTTTACGTATAACGCAAGACATGTACGAAAACGAAAAAAACGAGAAAACGTACCCTGACTCGCCCATAAGCGCGATAACTCTTGAACTTTTCACCATCATTGCTGTATTGTAGAATATACGATTTCACATACTGACTGCCAGTGTTACGTCCTTGAGTAGCAATACCCGTGATGCGGGTTACGTGACGTAAATCGACTTGGATCCACTGGTTGGCGTTACGTTGTTTAGCAACCCATCCTGCGGTACGGCTGTTGCGTGCGTACATACCAAGACGAGCGCGCTCTGGACCGTAGTTGTAGTTGTAGCTTTGTGTTGAGCGGAATCGTCCAGCAGGGATTCTACGATCTTGGATACCAATGGGTAGGTAGCACGAATCTGAAGGAGAGAGGAAAAAACGGTGGAACGTACGTTAGAGAAAGATGAATAAAGTAAATAAATACTTAGAAATCGTCGCCAACACCAGCATCATCACCATGATAAACTTTCAACATCGTAGTTACTAACACCATCATGACAAGTGCCACAAATCACCATTATCTGCACACTTACTGATAAAGCAACCGTAGAATTCAACTCTCATCGAGATATGGCTTCTCCATCTATATGGCTGTACGCGAATGAAACGTGCTCTAATTGCTGGGTTGAACATGTTGTACTTGACGGTGTTCCTGTCTCGGTTGGCAGTGAACAGCTACAGAAAGAAAAAACACGAAATTAGCACAAGAATGCAGTCCATTTTCCTGTAAGCTTGAGATACGAGTAGTCCCACTCAGATGCGATGGTTTAAAATGAGAGAATGCAAACGCTAAAAACATTTATTTGCGCGATGAGAAAAACACTAAACCCTTAATTTGTATCACCTGTGCAGCAAGCACAATAATAAGCGATCAAACATACACATTTCTATTATGCTGTCATCACTTATGAAAGAAGCGCAAGCATACATATACGGTTCATACGTTCTTCTTGCATTGTTCTTTTGCTACGCAAATGCTTATTTCGCACTACTTCAAGACTTTGCACTCAATAAAATCAATAAACTAATAATCCGTAATTAATCACCGTACCTTTTTAGTGTTCATCTCTGTGTATTCAGAATAATGGACTCCATCCACACTGCTAGATACATAGTACAGCGTTACCCACTGGTCAGCGTCCTTACGACCTTGAATAGCCATGCGCACAACCTTGGCGGGTCGACGGAAGTCAACGCGTAGCCATTGATTGTAGTTGTTGATTTTGGCTGACCACGATCGGCTGTGGTAGAGCCTGGCCTTCCACGGAGCAAGGTTGTTATCCCAGTATGAAGACGCTGTGACCATATGTGTGTTGATACGTCCTCCTTGCATTCCCAAAGGTTTGTTACATTGCTGAGCTGTGAATTGAAATTGAGATGTTGGTGAGTTATTTGCTTTATCAAGTGACTTTCAAAATTACTGAAGTTTTCCGTTTTTGCAGGGTGCCTGATTCTATTTAGCCCTGTGGGAATACTTGTAAAATTATTTAGAGAATCGTACAAATAAAAGTTGTTGTTCTGCGCACTCAAGAACGCTAATCGTAAATCGATAATTCGAACTTCAACGAACTGCTTTCGAACTTTGTTTAAACACGTTTATATGAATATAATCAAGATAAATCATGATTGGTTAGTTTTCCCTCGGATGGTAATCGGAGTTGATGAGTCTGCATAGCTAGAGCACAGTGTACTCATACCGACGTTTGTACGAGCATAATCAAGATAAATCATGATTGGTTAGTTTTCCCTCGGATGGTAATCGGAGTTGATGAGTCTGCATAGCTAGAGCACAGTGTACTCATACCGACGTTTGTACGAATATAATCAAGGTGAATCATGATTGGTTACATTACATTCGGGTGGCGATCGGAGCTTTGATTGACGGGAGCAAAAACCCAAAATCGCGTCAACAATTGACATTTTGAAATTGTTCTACCAAATTGGAATTACCATCTTAGAAATGCAAAAGAACGTTCATAGACAAAAATATAATAAACTGCTTAACAGCGGCAACTTACGCACTTTTCCTCTTTTCCAATTCAATATGTTAACAAAACATTTTTAAATGTTTAATATTTTAATTATTAAATCACTAAAATCATTTAAATATGTATAACAAAAGCGTTCCGTTTTAAATAAATAACTACTTACAAAGCCTGCAACCGTAAAGTTCTATTCTCATTTCAATATGACTGTACCAGGTTTGTGGGTAGATACGGACATATCTCGCTTTAATGCTTGGTACGAGACGGTTCACATTAACAAAGTATCTCTCGACGTTGCCAACAAACGTTCTAACAGCACCGTTGACCTTGTATTGGTAGAAACGAATGCCATTGTTGCCATAACGTAAGGTGAAGGTCTTAACGTATTGATTAGCATCGAAACGACCTTGGATAGCAACCTACAAAGAATTGATTGCAATTAGAACGATTGATCATTGATTAGAATGTTTGATCAGCGATAAGAATGATTGGTCAGGGATTATAACAACTGATCAGTAAAAAGAATGGTTAAACAGTGACAAAAACGATTGCGATTATCAAATATTTTAAAATGACTTATCAGCATCGAAACGACCTTGGATAACAACCTACGATGGTCCAACAACTTGATGGGCAAGATTAGCACTATACATGTACTTTTCTTCTTTTTCTAACGATCAAAATACTATTCTATTCGTTGTTTACCTTGGTGACTCTGGCTTGAGTTCCAAGATCAACCTGTAACCATTCACCACGCCTGTTGTATTTAGGGTACCAACCACCTCTATAGTAGCCGTGGTTCTTGTCTTGTAGCTTAGCACTCCATGGTCCATAGTAGTGGTTCAGGAGAGACGATGCAGAGAACATAGACTTCCTGACACGATAGTCTTGGATACCTAGTGGTGCCTCACAACGATCTGCAATAGATTCACATCAAAAAGCTTAGATCGCATTACATCACACATGATCACATGAATTGCACTTTTTTTGTCTATTTGTCAACAGTTAGATTTACCGGCACAGGGAAGAATCTTGAAATCCAAAATTTGTTATATCATTTGGAAGATCGAACAGACCAAGGAAAAAACATAACTTCTCAGATAGATATATTTACAAAATGAAATTTTGGATTACATTAGTAAATTGGTGATCATTTGGGAGATAACACTAATATCATACCAATATGATAACAAAAATTTATATGATAACAAATTCTGTATATATTTTATTATATATTCATTTGAGACGTTATTTTTATTTTCCTGGGATGCTCGACTTTACCAATTACAAACAAAATTTGGAATGTGCTAATGATTTCCTGTGTAATACACAAACATTCTGATGTGATAGCATAATGCCTTTATACTTATTTTGAGCTTTTACTTATTCTTAACTTGTTTTAATTTTTGTTTCGAATACCGTCATTTTTTCAAATTAAATTAAAGCGGAAATTGTTAAAGATTATGGTTAACACAGTGCATCTCTGTTTGTTTGTATAAATGTCGTTTTATAGAATTATTCATCAGTCAGTCTCTCCTTCCGTACTTACTTGCAGTGCATCCAAAAAGTTCGATCTTCATACAGATTCTAGAAGTCCAACCACGTGGGTTGATTCTGACATAACGGGCATAGATAGGTGGATTGATTGCACTGCTCTTGACAGTGAATCGATCGTGGTTACCAGGGAACATCTATAATCAATACCAAAACATATCCGTCAGTTTGGACAGTATTTAGGGAATCTTTGATCGAGGTGTCGCCTTCAGTGGCGAATCCAGGGCAGGGGGATCCAAGGAGATTCCATGGGGGTCCAAAGGAGCCAGGGATCATCGAATGTGGTTCAAGGGGGTCCAAGGAATTCTCTTTCTATTGAGGCCCGTGTTTTATATGTAAACAGTCTTTTCGTTAAAACAATGGGTTTCTTTATATAATCCTGAATCCACTATTGTTTTTTTTAAAGATAAAATATAGATTATATACGATGATGACAAAATGTCAAGACGTTTCGAGATCATGCAGTCTTCCTCATCGAGTGTGTTTAGAAAAAGGATCTATGTGGTTATGAATAAGTCGAAATTTAAATCAACGCTTAATTTTCAAAACATTACTTTTCAAGAAACCGGAAGCATAAACACAAAATATTATTTGTCCAAATTACGTGGAGATGACGTCATCACTACGTCATACCTTGTCAGCATTCTTCCATCTGTAGATGGCCCAGTGAACACCATCAACGCTGTAGTACAACCAGAACTGACGTACGAACTGGTTACTGTTGTATCTACCTTGGATGTCGATACGAGAGACGGTGGTCAGACGACGCAAGTCGATTTTCAACCATTGGTAATGGTCGTTTTTCTGAGCACACCAGACTCCTTGGTCACTGTAAAAAAAAGGGAAACATATTAGATATTATTGCAATACTTGATGTTTACTAGCAAAACGAATCGTTATGTTATTTAGCCAACCAGAACTTTAATAATTGTTCATAAACTTTATATAGTCCTTGCATGCGGTGACGCCAAAGCAGCCACATCTAGAGGACAAAACAAAAGATTTTTGCTCTCTTGGGAACTAAAATCCATTGTTTTGTCCTCCAGGTTGAGCTGCATTCCAACGAACTGCAAGGATCGAGTCTATTGAAATAACGGCCAATCACCGCTGTCTGGTTAAGTATCAGCTATCTAGTATACCTATATTTGCAAGTACATCATGCAAAACCAACCGTGTTGATGATGTACGAATAATATTTTGGTATGCTGTGAGGTAGACCGTGATGCATGCTGGGGAAATATTAGTTATGCATCTACTTATTCATATATTCATTGTTTATTCATTTTGTACTTATAGCAGTTTTCCATTTTCATTGCAAACTCAAACACTCGAACGTTTTTCGTCATTTTCGTAACTCCGAACTTCAACGAACTGTCTTCGAACTTCTTCTAAACGCGCTCACTCAAACCCACGTTTGTACGAACTTAATCATGATGGATCATGATTGGTTAGTTTTCATTCGGGTGGTAATCGGAATTTTGATTGACAGGAGCAAAAATCCAAATGGTGGTAAGCGTTTATGTATGGGAGTTCGTAGAAAATGGAATACTCGGTAGCTCAAACGTGTATTCTTACCGTCCATTAGGTTTTCGGTGTAGTCTAGCAAGATGAGGTGCATATTGTTTGTTCAGGAATGACGATGCAGTTATCTGACTGCCTTTGATATGTCCTGACTGCATTCCAAGTGGTTTGCTACATGGAGTTGCTGCAACAAACAGAAATGAACATTATTAGTTTCATGCTAAACATGCTTGACGTTGAAATTTAGTTGTTTTGTTACATGAGACCCATTTGAAAACAGCATGGTTATGGGGGTGTTTTATTTAAAAAGAAGTAAATTTCTATCGAGCCCTAAACTGATGTCACGTAGAATGCAGTCACATCTTGTGACGATAGCATATAGCTGTAAAGAGCAACACGTCGAGTCGATACGAGGTGCATGGTATCCACGCATTGTATTACACCGTATGGCATTGCATCGTATCTTTTCGCCTAATACGGTTTCGTATCACATCGTAAGCTATCATATCCAATCGTATATTATCGTGCATCACACAGTATCGTATCCTATCTTAAGCTATCATATCCTATCCTATATATCGTAGATCATGCAGTATCGTATCACATCGTAAGCTATAATATCCAATCGTATATTATCGTAGATCACACAGTATCGTATCCTATCTTAAGCTATCATACCCTATCCTATATATCATCGTATATCGTACAGTATAGTATCACATCGTAAGCTATAATATCCAATCGTATATTATCGTGCATCACACAGTATCGTATCCTATCTTGAGCTATCATATCTTATCCTATATATTATCGTAGATCATACAGTATCGTATCACATCGTAAGCTATAATATCCAATCGTATATTATCGTAGATCACACAGTATCGTATCCTATCTTAAGCTATCATATCCTATCCTATATATCATCGTAGATCATGCAGTATCGTATCACATCGTAAGCTATCATATCCAATCGTATATTATCGTAGATCATACAGTATCGTATCACATCGTAAGCTATCATATCCAATCGTATATTATCGTAGATCATACAGTATCGTATCACATCGTAAGCTATCATATCCAATCGTATATTATCGTAGATCATAAAGCATCATATCGTATGGTATGACATCTTTCTTACCTGTACAACCGAAGAGTTCTAATCTCATTGACTTCCAGCTGTAGTAAGACACGGGATATACACGTATATAGATAGCACGGAAAGGACGGACAAACTCTTGGAATACCACTGAATGCCTATCGGTGTTACCGGTGAAAAGCTAAATAAAAAACACACATATTAAATTAATTATCTGGGTGAAGTAGGTGTGGAAAGGATGGGATCTGACCAAATTTGTAAGTTGTTTGAAAGTAAAGACAATATTATCAGTAAAATATATATATTCATAGATTCTTAGCAAATAAATGAAAGTGATTTGAACAATCTCTCTATTTCATGGGTTTTCAAAACCCCTCTAGAGGCTTAAACAAGAATAAAATGTAAAATATGGTGATTACCTTTGGTGGGGGTGCACGTCGTCCCTTGACACGTGGTCTGTCACTGTAAGCATGGAACTTAACACCATCAGAGCTGTAGTATACTCTGTAAGACTTAACCCACTGGTTGGCGTCATAACGACCTTGGGTAGCAATTCCTTTCACTAATGTCAGATCCAGCAAGTTAACCTGAAACAAGAAAAAACAAATATTTGATGCTTGAAATTAAACAATATATTCAATATATTCAATATACGTGGCCTTTAAAGTAACCGTGTTCGAGGTAAACGCTCCCCAGTTAGCAACTAAAAAAGTTACAAAAAAGACATGTAGAGGACTTTATAATATTTATCATGATTCACGACATCACATAAACCATGGTTTAAAACACGTCAATGACCGAAAAACACTGAAAAAGAACGTCTATGTTTTTTAGATAAAAACCAAGAAGAAGTTTCTGTCCAAAGAAAGTCACGTGATGTTACCTGGATGTACTGATTGGATGCATGGTTCTTTGGAGTCCAGGACCACCTGTGATGCAATCGGCCGTGTGTGGGTTGTAGGTACCAGTTGTAAAAAGACGATGCAGTGATGCGACCGTTACGGATACGTTTGTCTTCCATACCAAGGGGCATGAAGCATTTGTCTGCCAGAAAAAAAATCATAATAATTCCAATTAGTTCGATATTGACGCTATATAAAACACATTTTATTATCATTGTTGTTAGTTGTAAAATAATTTTGTTCACTTTTTTTCAAGCGTAATCGTGCAAAATCTTTTTTTTAACTATTGTTTTAGGCTTGTTAGATACAGATGTGTGAACAGATCAAAATCCCCTCTTTTGACTATACGGGTTCCAAATACTTCAAGATTCTTAATGGACATTGAAATATTCCATAGGAAAATCTCATAGCAATGTTTCTGTTTACCATACATTACAGTTTCAGATGAGTCAAACATTTTGTACGATTAACTTCAAAAGTGAACAAAGACACACAACAACAGGCTTTCTAAACATTGTTCTAGTAGCTATAATTTGTTTTCTCTTGTTTTGATATAATCTGTGGACATTTTCATTATTTCTTGATATGTGCAAATAAATTGCTGTTGTTGTTGTAGCTGTTGTTGCTGTGGTTATTGTTATTGTTGTTGTTATTGTTGTTGTTAGTGTTGTCATTGTTGTTGTTATTGTTGTTATGGTTATTGTTCTTGTTGTTGTTGTTATTGTTGTTATAGTTATTGTTGTTGTTGTTGTTGTTGTTTTTGTGGTCACAGAGCATATTGACCTCACCTTCAGCGCAACCGTAAAGTTCAACTCTCATCGAGATATGGCCGTACCACGTGTATGGGTGGACACGAACATAACGTGCTCTGATTCGTGGAAATAGACGATGTGCTCGCACGGAATTCTGGTCTTTGTTAGCGTAGAAGTACTACAACATAAACAAATAATCAATTAGTAATGGTTGAAGCTTGTGATACTTCAGATATGTTGAAATTAATTTTCTTGGTAAAAAAGAGTGCATGCCACATTAGTGTGATACAATTCATAACTATTTAGTGCTAGACAAGATTTAGTTGTGCACTAACTAAGAATTAACCGAGACATAAACAAAGACAAGTTACTAAGGGAGCGTTGCATTATGGCGTCATAATACTAAGACCACTTTGCGAATTCTCTTTCGTATTCAAATTCTTAATCCCTTAATTTGAAAATTACAGAACAATTTGTAGTAGAAAAAAGAAATTAAGCAAAGCATTCTGGTAGTTGTAGTAAATGACGCTATAATCGAAATCGCCTATAGCGATACTTCAGCTGACGTAAGCCTTTGTTATTCATGTGCCAACTAGACGGTGATTGGCCGTTATTTCAATAGAACGTATTATAGTTCTGGTTGGCACATTAGCATAACAATTTGTTTGTTTATAAACATGAAGTATCGCTATTAGCAGATAGTAAGATGGTTTCCTTAAAACGTTAAAATACTTACTCTCTTGGTGTAAGAATTCTCAGCCTTGTAATCAGTGAACACAGCACCGTCTTGACTGTATGAAATTGTATATCTCTTCACCCACTGCCTGGCATTTTTACGACCCTGTGTGGCTATCTTAGTGATTCTCGATGGTCTTCCAAGATCAATCTGTAGCCACTGGCGATAATGGTCGTTGATACGGGCGCTCCACGAACTTCCTGAGTGCAAACGAGCCATTTGAGGGTTTAAGCTCTTATCATGGTACGACGACGCCGTGATACGAGCGTTGGCGATGCGACGGTTCTGCATTCCAAGTGGAACGTTACAGCGTTTGCCTGAAACGTAAAAAGAGTGATGAGAGCTGGCAAGTAGAAATATCTAGTATTATAAGGGCATGGATGTGTATGCCATTTTAGGGCAAAGTTAAGTGATTAATTGATAACAAACGTATATTAATCAACAGTAGCAGTTGTAAAATATACTGGCTGGTATATTAGACATCGTAAAGGGACGACGACCATACTGACGTTTCGGACGTTATTTAGTCCTTCGTCGGAGTAATAGTAACATGTTAATTAGTGCTGGCATTAGTAATAATAATAAAGTAATTTATAAAGCGCCTCACTATAAAAATTCGATGGCGCTGGTTACAATATTCGAGTGAATTGACTAATATAAAATATAGTATTATTGATATCAAAATAAAATTATATAATTAGGTATAAATTCTATAATAAAAGTCTATTATGCAAACAAAAAGATGAATTTTAATGTTTAAATATATATATATATATATATAAATGTTGAAAAAACTAATCCTATTTATATTTTTTTAAAAGAAATGTTTTTGTTCTTTTTTAAATTTGTCCAATAATTATCTAATAGTTACTAGCAGACATAAAGGGAATTTGAACGAATTATTGTAAAAAATAAACATGTTTTCTTTCTTCTACGGCTTTTGTGGACTCAATTGCCTTACCTGTGACGCAACCGTAGAACTCAACTCTCATAGAGATATGACTGTACCACGTGACAGGGTGCACTCTAACGAATCGTCCGTTGATTGGTTTACGGAATCTGTTTGTCACGGTGATGTAGAAATCGTAGTTGCCTTGGAACACCTGAAGTGCAAAAGCAAACATTCCATCAATTTACAAACAGTAATGTATAATATAGTCCTCTTTATCTATCTGTTCTCTTAGTAACTGTTGTTACAGTTTACGCCAAATCATGTCTTAATAAAGTTAGTTATGACGGGTCTGCATTCCCTATTTAATATTATCTACAGTTTATAGGAGTTATTTATGTCGATTAAAATATTATAAGCGTGCATACTACCATACGGTGAGAATAAATAAGATATATTATATCTGAACCTGCAATGGAAAACTCTTTTGTTTCAATCATCATCCAAATTTGTCTGAATACTATCAAATTGGCGCAAATGCTTTACTTAAATAATTTTAATAACAAAAGATGATTTCACTGCGGACTCAGGTCTAATATCTGCCATTGGAACAGCAAGGAGTGCTCACCCAGTTCTCCTGTCCCAGAGATTCAAGCCCCTGCATACCTTAGTTCGTCCACCCTCTCTGTAATGAGCAAACGAGTATCCCTTCTTACTGTACGACACATAGTAAGTCTTGACCCACTGTGCTGATCCACGACGACCTTGAGTTGCCACGCGTGTTACTCTAGCCATGGCGCCAAAATCCACCTGTAACCATTGGTTACGGTTATTTCTTTTTGCGCACCAGGCTCCCGCGCCAGCGTAGCTGTTTAAGCGACCGTATCGTGCACGACATGAGCTGCCGGAGTATGAGGATGCAGTCATCAACTGGTCAGCGACCTCCTTTTCTTCAACACCAAGAGGCATGTCACAACGGTCTAAAAATAGATAATTACGTCATGAGCTGACAATTCATAGTGTGAACGTGAAGATAATATTGCGTGACACTCATTTGCAAAACATTTGAGTGACACCTTTGCGAGGTACAGAGATAATATACTTTTACGTTTTGTCATTTGGGACTGTTGTGTGACAATTAGAACAAGCGTGACAAAATGTATTGACACAGTACAGCACTGTGTGACTCAACAGTAACGTGACTGCCTTTGTGAACAACTTTAGCAATTTTTAAAAAAACATTCATAAAATCGTAATAGTCATAAAAAAAGGGAAATCATAATAAGGACAAATAAACCAGTGTGAAGTTCACAGTTATTCATGTCACGTTAGATTGTATTGCGTGACAGTCACTGTATTAATGTTACGTGACTTACTCCATGCGCAACCGTAGAGTTCAGTTCTCATTGCAATATGTGATCTCCATCCTCTGGGTTGAATACGGAAGAATCTTGTGTAGATTGGATCATCGAATGAATTGAGCTTTACTGCATCCTTGTCGCGGTTAGCTTGGAATGTCTATGAACAATTACATTGAAATTATCAGTATCACGGAGGTAATATCAAGATAATGACAACGAAGCGTTAGTGGTGATGATGATGGTAATGACGACGCTGATTGTGATGGTGATGGTGTTTGTAATGATGATGATGATGATGGTGACGGTGGTTGTGATGATGATGATAATGGTTGTGATGTTGATAGTAATGACGACGCTGATTGTGATGGTGGTTGTAATGATGATGACGGTGATAATGGTTGTGATGTTGATAGTAATGCCGACGCTGATTGTGATGGTGATGCTGATGACGATGATGATGATGACGACGATGATGACGTTAAAACCCTTAGGCGATGTCCACACACTGAGACCAATCGATTTTTTTTTAAACTACTTTCACGCCGAAACCGAGAAAAATTTCAAGTTTAGCAAAATAATCTGCATAAAATTGTTTCAAATCAGTGTGAACAAGATCTTCATGAACATGTCGACAATACCTGGATTGTGGAATACCAGAATCGTTTTGTAGCAAAGTTATGTCCTTCTAAACTGTACTGAACGTAGTACGCAGTCACCCATTGATGGGCATCGGAACGTCCTTGTGTTGCAATTGCTGTGATCTTCATGGTACGACCAAGATCAATCTGTTCACAGATAAAACAGAAATAGTTAATCGATAATATAGCAACTACGTACATAGCTAACTACACTAACTATTTTTGGAGGCACTTTCTTCGTTTTTATTTCTTATTTATCTTGGTTTTTTAATCATTTAAAATCATTTTTATATGTTTATACAGCTATTCAAAGAAATGGCGTTTGCACGACCAAAAAGAAATGTATATGTTCAATAGTATTGAATAGTGACAACTTGCATACTCTAACTTGCAAACGAACTTCCCCAAAATACAACATAATGCTATAGGAATTAGGAAAACGGTAGTTTCTTCAGTTGGTTTTCACTGCGCATATTGCCATTGTTCTAAATAAGCTCGCTGTCCTAGTGAAAAGTAAATACCTGGAACCACTGGTTGTGGTTGTTGTGTCGAGCAATCCATGCACCATAGTAAGACCCATGTCTCTTAAAGTGGATACGTCCAATAAAGGCTGGTGAGTGGTTGTTGTACTGGGACGAGGCCGTGATCTGCTTGTTTCTGATACGACGAGCGCTTTGGACACCAACAGTTCCAGCGCAGTATTTAGCTGCAAGACAATGAAAGAGTTTGAACCAGTGCATCAAAAAGGAAAAGGAAAAGAGCAGTACTAGACAATCCACGAAAAGGAGAGGAAACTGACAAAGAGATGAAAGAACTGGGCGATGTTTGTGAGTGAGAATTCAAGATCTACTGAATAAAAAATGAGTGTATGAATGAATACGCTAGACAATTATCGAAATAAAGGAATGAGATCGAATGAATGGATGAATGAATGAAGACCAAAATAAATCACAAAATAAACAGCAATGCATTAATAAATGACGAAGATAATAAATTATCCATTAGGCGAATAAAACGTTTGATAGAAATTGTACAAAACTGTGCTATAATCAAATCCTCAAGTTGATTCTATTTCACGGGCGGAGAGAGTACAGTGTGGGTGACGTAACAATAACTCAACTAAACCTACCCCAGCCCTGTACTCTCTCCGCCCGTGAAGAAGTGTCTTTCTAAAACTTACCTCCACCGTAGAAGCAACCGTAGAGTTCAAACCTCAAGTAAGGCCAGCTGTACCAGGTGAGGGGTTTAACCTTGATAAATCGAGCCTTGATTGGTGGGATGAACCTGTTTGCTACCGTAGCCCAGTAGTTATAGTTACCATTGAACACCTAAAAACAATAGAAACAATAGTCAATACCAAATTAAATACGTTTGCTTTAAGGTCGAATAAGCCTGACACGTGATGACGAATCATGTCTGCTTCTATTCGCCACATTAACCATTTCTTTTTTGTGGAAGTTTCAAAAACTTACCCTATTTCTAGGAGTCCAACGTTTTCCGTCCATACTGTGATAGACTCTACAAAAGTAATCAGAATCATGGTGATCATGATGGTGATGACAATAATAAAATACAAGATAATGACGGTAATATGAAGTGATAATACAAGTGAAGTCGATGATATTAATGATGATGATATTATAGATGGTGAATGTAATGATGATCTTAGTACGTGATGATGATGTATACAGCTATTTCAAATAACGTTGTCAATACGACAATCATCATCATCATCCGCTGATGTCCACATACCTATAAGTCTTGACATAGTAGTTAGCATTAAAACCACCCTGCGTTCCAATACCAGTTATCTTGGCAGTGCGACCCAGGTCGACACTAATCCATTCTCTTCTATTCCTGTGTTTAGGACACCAAGCCCCAATGCGACCGTTACCGCTTCTTTGGTTGAGTCTGGCACGGTCTGGGCCGTAGTTATAGTTGTAAGATGAACTGGCCCTGAAGTTACCAGATGGGATGATGTGGCTCTCAAGGCCAAGAGGCATCATACAGGCATCTAGAAATACAGAAAACACTCAGAGGATAGTTGTGGCGGTGATGATGATGATGATGACTGATGTTGATGATGGCAATGGCGTTGATGGTAATATGTTGGTAATGATGATGAAGATTGTGATTATGGTGGTGATGATAGTGATGATGATGATGTTGGTGATGGTAATGGCGATGATAATGGTAGGATTAGTAATTGGTAATGAAAGTGGAGATTATAATGATAATGGCTAAACACTTACTGGTGTTACAGCCGTAGAACTCGACTCTCATAGCAATCCATGATCTCCAGCTCCATGGGTGAATACGCACCATACGCGCTCTGATTGGTGGGTAGAGGTAGTGAGACTTCTCTGTGTTTTGATCGCTGTTACCGCTGAAATACTGAAATACAAATTGCTGGCTCAAACATTTTGCCAGGTAAATATGTCCTATACTAACATTGAAATAAAGCCAGGTTCAATATAACTGAGCATTGCGACCATTCTCTGTATGCAAAAATAAAGAGAACTTTCATATTTCGATTAGGCACTAGTCCACCTCATACCTTTCTGCTAGAGCGAAACTGGTACTCAATGAATCGTACACCATCCAAAGAGAAAGTCATATAATATTGCGTAACCCAGTGGTACTGGTCTTGGCGACCACGTGTTGAGATACGAACAATCTTGGAAGGACGAATGAAGTCAAACTGTAACCATTGGTAACGGTTCATTGTGCGTGGTACCCAGGCCCCAAAACCGCGATTATCTCTGTAAATAGAGCATGCGTGAACTAGATTAGCATTTATCATTACTTTTGATTATAAAAAATAAAGTAACATTTTTCCACACACACCACAACCTAATGAAAAAAATATTCTATGGTGCGCACTTTACCTTCCTCTTGTACAAGGAAACAAGTGAGACTGTGGACTAATTTGCGTGTGTTTTTATTGCTAGTTGTTTAAACACGTCGATGTTTAGAAAACGTGTTTTCTGCATACATTTGACCACAAACATGGCCGGCGTATTCCATTGTTAAGAACAAGATGTCGTCACATAGAATTCCTCTGTGCCATAAGACATTTTGTAGTTTAAGAAACGCTGTCAAAGCGCATATTATAACATTTTTTTCGTTTTTATTTTAAACAAAAGGAAGTGAAGTATTTGGGCTAAAATCGCATAGGCGCTGACAGTGATTCTTAAACTACGAACTGGCTTATTTGCTTTGTATTTACTTTCGTGTAGAGAAACGTGCTCTCGATGCCAGATATCGTGTGTTGTATGTTGACGAAGCTGTGATTCTACTGTTAGGAATCTTAGCCACCATAGCCCTGTTACACATAGGACCTAAGATAAAGACATGGGGAACACCACATTAACTCAATGACATCAACACTATGTAACGTCTATCAATGCAACTATATAAATGATTTGACAAATAAAATGTTAATTAAATTCATTTTTCTTCTTAACAGTTGAATGTGATGAGTCAGTGTATATAAAAAAATATCGTAAAAAAGACAATGTAATGATGAAAGATGAAAGGTAATGTGGCGCGATATTTCATTCATCGTAATGAGAGGGATGCGACAACGTTATTTGAAATTGCTATATGTCATGTATTAGCACTATGGTATACTGATGATGCAAGGCGTGCTGATAAAAGAGGCTGAGTGAGACTCACTTAGTCGGCATCCGTACAGTTCGAATCTCATCGTGATATAACTGTGCCATCGTAGGGGGTTTATGCGGACATATTGGGTCTTGAATGGTCTGTTGAAACGATGACAGACACGTGATGTTCTGTCGGTGTTGCCAGGAAATACCTAAAAACAAAACAAAATAAGAATCACATTTAGAGTGCAGACAAAAAGTGTGTAACAAATACTACTAAATAGTGCTATTTTATGCTAATTCTCTTGTTCTCTTTTGTTCAAATAATCACATTTATGTACTGCAAAATAGCTGCAAATATTGTACACCTATAGTGTTTGTACTCTAGTACTCTCTATTTGTAGACCGTTTGTGCGTATATTCTGGATGTGAGCGTGGATGTGAAAACAGCCGACATGTTTTGCATTAAAAAATAAACTTGACATTGATTGACGTGTACTTACTCTTGGTCTTCCACCTTCGCGGTAGAAGGTCAGCTTTGTTGGTGAAGTACCATAAGAGATTCTGTACTGGGTTACCCACTGGTCAGCGTTTAGTCTACCTTGGGTACAAATTCCCTTCACACGAGCAGTGGTTTCGAGATCAACCTAGTAAAAAATTACATACATATTAGTTGTTCCGTAGACACCCATACACCATACACCGTGAAAGTACCATTTCGCCAATCATGGTTTCAACATGTTAACTACATTATCATCATTATCATCACCGCTATGATCATCATCATTTTATCAAGGTCACGGTCAACAACAACTTTATTGTTATTGTTACCTGTATCACCATCAGAATCAAATAAATTTCTTGTTATTAACAATTTAATCTGTGTAACAAAATCTAAATTGAAAATATAATATACACTCGTTTGCAAGAACGTTGTAGTATACATTTATTCATTTGTACAAATATCTAATGAGATGCAAAATGCAAAATAAACATTTTTTACGAAAGAAACCCACTGTTTTATAACCAGTACGTTGTAATAGACAGGAAAAATATATTTTGACATTCATTGAATGAAGGAAGCAATATGAAATAAAGCGAATTTTCTATTTTGCATATCATTTAATATGCAGAATAAATTAGATACTTGTATAAATGTATACTACAACGCTCTTGCAAACGAGTGTATGTGTGTGAAGAATTCAGAAAAATGGAATTGAATTAATCGCTATCAAAAATATGCCTACGCTATCATAATTACGTCACGACCCTCATCATCACCATCACAATCTCCATTTTTCAGTGTTGGTATACATATATATGATTGTTAAGAATCCCAACTGGCTAGGAGACAAACCAGTTGGCTATATACAAAGCATGACCGAGAAATTATATTATGACCAAATCGGAATCCAGACAAATACAATTTCTGTGGCAAGAGCGAGAAGATAATCATCATCACCGCCATCCCCATAATTGTCATCGTCATCATCATCACTATCTCTGACCTGAATCCATTGGTTTGAGTTCTGTGTTCTTGCCAACCAACCGTAGTTTTGCTGTAGACCGGCCTTCCATGGTGCATAAGTTTCACTCCACATTGTAGAGGATTTCATGTGTCCGATATTGATACGTTTGTCTTGCATACCAAGAGGTAGGTAACATTGGTCTGAGAATAGATACATTCATTGTTAAAGGATAAGTCTCTCCTAGGATCCATTGCCAGCAAATGTTATTGTTTGCATTAGATATAACGACAGGAAATAAATAAATAGATAAGTAAATAAATAAATAAAATGGATAAATACATGGATAAATAAATGAATAAGGAAATTAATAAAATAAAATAAATAAATAAATAAGTCAATAAAATGAATAAATAAATGAATAAATAAATGAATGAATAAATAAACAAGTGAGTAAATAAAATGAAATAAATAAATATGTAAGTAAATAAATAGATAGAATAACTAGAAAAATTAATGAATAAATACATAGTTGAATAATCAAATAAATAGATCAAAAATAAATAAAAAACAAATTAATAAAAAATGAATGGATAGATTAATAAATAAACAAATAAATAAAGATAATAAAAGATAAATAAATAAACAATTTCTGCAACGTTAACTTACCAGTTCCACACCCATAAAACTCAGCTCGCATGGAGATATGAGAACGCCATCCACGAGGGTTGATTCTGACGAAACGGGCAGTGATTGGTGGGTTGATGTCGTTATATTGAGTGGTATAGATATCACGATTTCCTTGGAATGTCTAAAAAGACAAAGTATATTTTGTTAGAGAAATGTAAGTACATAATAGCGGGTATATTACGGGCGCTCTGATTGGTTGAGAGCCGTGCGTACAGATGACGTATCAACGGTTTTCGAAAAAGTCGCAATGTTCAAACAGAAAAACAGCAACACAACTTTATTTTTTTCTTTCAAACTATCATATAAAAAAAATAAATGCCATTTTCCGTGCGTCTGTACTCTTATAGATGCACAAATGACGTCAAAATGTGGTGACATTTTGACGTCATCTGTGCATCTATTAGAGTACAGACGCACGGGAAAAAAATGGAACATATTACTTAAACCTTGCTTACATTCACTTGACTGACCACAAAACAATAGATTTACGTCGAGGCTGGAGTGTATAAAATACAGATAATGGATGGATTTATACATGTATACACTCTAGCTTCGTTATAAATCTATTGTTTTGTGGCCAGTCTATACATTCATTTAGTCATTTACTCGTCCATTCATCACGTATCCTCGCGTATCATTCACCTATCTTCACGTATCCTCACGTGTCCTCATGTATTCTCACGTATCCCCTCGTATTCTCATGTATCCTCACGTAACATCAAATATCCGTTGTACAAACAATGCGCATACCTTAGCTCCTTCACTAGTGAAACTGTTTCTCTTCTTGTAGAGATTCCAGTGAGCTCCATCAACACTGTAATACAAGTAATATGCTGTAACCCATTGATGTACGTTATGTCGAGACTGTGTAGCCACTTGGGTGATCTTCTTAACGGCACCAAAATCAACCTGGAAATACTGGTTATGGTTGTTGTGTCTTGCAGACCATGAGCCTTGTCCTTGGCGTCTGTTAAGACGACCGTATTCAGGCTTGAGAGCATTGTTGTAGTAAGAAGAGGCAGTCATTTTTGTGCCCTTGACGCGTCCACTTTGTAGACCAAGAGCCTTGCTGCACTGACCACCTAAAGTATACGTCAGCAAATTAAATATTGATTAGTTTTTATAGATTAAGCTTCTACAATCATATTCTACAGAATATTTTCGGTTGATCTAGGGAAAGTATAAAACAGTTGAGCCCTGAAACGGTCTGTTTATGACAACAATATTGTGATTGTCGGTACAAAAGTGAGTACTCCTAGACGTTTATGAAGACAGTGTTTGATATAAAGTCATAGGTTCATCTGCTGTTGTGAATGGTATTCTGTGCAATAGATCCATCGATTATATTGGTGCACTTTATTGTCAAATAATAGAACATGAAATAATAAAATGACAAGTTGACAATGACATTTTAATTCTCCAATCACAGCGGATCTTACGAGATGCTAAAACACAGCACAACGTGAGACAATACACAATCCTCCCCATCCTAAAGTCAAGTGGTCTTACCTGACTGGCAGCCGTAGACTTCAACTCGCATACAAACCATGCTACGCCATTGTGTTGGATGGAATCTCAAGAAGTTGGTACTGAATGGTCTCTCAATATCGTGATAGACAATACTGTGCCTGTCCGTGTTTCCTTGGAAATACTAGAAAAAAAGAATGAGAAAACGAATGAGAAAATGAAATGAAATGAAAAGAAATCAAAGTTATTGTTGCCTTGGAAATACAAACAAACCATAAAATGAAGAAGAAAATATGAAATAATAGAGTGAATGGTAAAATGAAAATAGACGAAAAGGAAATGAAATGGTTGCCTAAATCAAACAGAAAATCAAGAAGTAACAGAATAAGAGAAAAAAATGAAACTAAATGAATGCTATTATTGACCTGGAAATACTAAATCCTTAAGCAAATGGTTTCTATGTATAAAAAGAGATTAAAGAGAATGTCGAGAGTGACTCCCATACCTTAGTTCCTGATGGGTATTTATATGGAGTAAACCTCATTCCATCGGAACTGTATGTCAAGTAGAATTGTCTGACCCAGTAGTGAGCGTTAGATCGGCCTTGAGTTGCTACTCCCTTGACACGAACCCCACGGATAAACTCAATCTACAATAGACAATTACAACACAATAGACAACACAGTTAGAATTGACTCTAACACTTTATTGATCAGTCAGTCAGTCAGTCAACTACCTCCACAATCAATCCATCAATGGTTACTAGTTGTCACGGTTGCTATAGTTACAATTGGTTGCTATGATTACCTGTAACCACTGGTTTCTATTAGAGTGTCGGGCTCCCCACGAGTAGTGATGATTCAGACGACCTCTGTTTGGGTGGTAGCCTCGGTTGTAGAACGTAGAGGCGGACATTTGACCACTGCGGATTCTCTGGTCCTCAATACCAACTGGCAACTTGCACTTGTCTAAAAAAAAGCCATGATAATAATAATGGATATGTGTGTGCAATAGTTATCACTATTCTTTGTAGGTGGGAATAAATCTGCTGTCTTCTCCCACATAAACAAACTGTGACGTCAAAATTCAATAGGGTTCAAAGTAATGGACATTCGCCGAATCGGAAAATGGCGAACAATCTCGAGAACGAGGCTAGTCAATCGTCTAGGTGAACAGTTCATCTTCGGGCTTTGTTGTTATTGTTGCTGAAAAATGGTACAAAACCCATGCATGGAAGCTTTTCTGTTTCAAGCTAAACTACAATATTAAGATCAACACAAAAAACACTGTCGATGTGCGACAACTGACTGGCTTCATATCTGTGATTTGCCGTCCGCCCTTCGAATAGTAATTTTAGTGTGTGGCATTTGATTTAAGAATAATTCATTTAATCCGTGCGTTTCACTTACCAACTGAGCACCCATAGACTTCCATCCTCATCGAGATATGAGATCTCCAATTGTATGGATGTAGTCTGAGATATCGACATCTGATTGGGAAAACCAAGTGATTGATCTTGACGTTGTGACGATCCTTGTTAGCAGTAAAATACTGTAAGAAAAAATAAACATTCGTTAGAATTACACTCAGTCTCTATGTGTGCAGAGTTCTATGTATATTACCTTGATGTAACCACTGTTGTCATTTCTTTTGTACTTGGTAAACACTACACCATCACTGCTGTACGACAGAGTATATTGTGTAACCCATTGATGGGCGTTGGCTCGTCCTTGTGTAGCTACAGCAGTTACTTTGGTCGCACGACCAAGGTTCACCTACAAGACAAAAGAAACAATTGTAGATTACAAATATTATTGTCAAGTTTATTAATAATTCAAAAATCTAGAACAATACAAAATCACTACTTACTATGTAGACATTTGATAAATAATATACAATATTCGCGTCAGATCGGTATGAGGTTTAAAACAATTCGCTTGCAGCTCAACTCGCTGTTTTAAATCCTGATACAGATCCTCCGCACATATTGTATGTATTACTTGTAATGCAACATAGAGTGCACGCACTAAAAGTGTGCAACATAATTACCACTAAACAGTGCTATTTTATGCTAATTCTATTGTGTTCTTTTGTTTAATTAGTGCTATTTACTACTAA
The DNA here is from genome assembly GCA_918843875.1 of Diadumene lineata. Lineage (NCBI taxonomy): Eukaryota > Metazoa > Cnidaria > Anthozoa > Actiniaria > Diadumenidae > Diadumene > Diadumene lineata. Next base: position 16,694,440 of record OU974071.1, on the reverse strand, counting down.
ATAGTGACAACTGTTGCACACTTTTAGTGCGAGCACTCTAACATAACTCTGCAATATTTGTTGAATTTTATGAAATAAAACGCTAATTAAAAAAAGATACCATTATATAGAAATAGAATTGACTAACTACAATAGAAACATAATGATGATGTGATAACGATAACAATCAGGATGGCAATAGGCAATTTTGCACAATTACGTAGAATTCTACCAACACCAGAATGCTTTGCCGACTTTCATTTGCTTACTGCAAATTGTTTTATTCATCCCCACAAGGATTAAAACTTTGAATATGAAAAAGAATTCGCAAAGAATTCTGGTATTGATGGTAAAATGACGTCATAATAGCGCCTATCGCGTTAACGATAACGATGTGATTATGGTATACCTGTATCCACTGATACCGATTGTTGACTCTAGAGATCCAGAAATGGTTGGTGTTTAATCGTGGAACTCTGAAGTTACCATTCCATTGAGATGTTGTAGTGATTACAGAGTTCTTGATGCGTCCAGATTGCATACCCAAGGCACTGTGGCAGGACTCTAAAAAACAAAATTGTATCAATAATCCGTAAATCGTAGCACTAAGGTTTTACATTACACTCGAGATTGGAAAAAAAGGTAGAGAATTATGTTTCGCGTTGTTTGGGGCAATGACAATGACTTTGTTATAATCCTTGAAAAAAGTGTACAATACTTTGAAGAGTTTCCTGAACATTTCGCTCTATTAACTGTATGTGATAAGTATTTATAAAAACCTGGTTATCGATTATCGACACCGCAAGTACAGCAGTGGCGAGGCTCGACGGGGTCGAACTGAAAGCAAGAGTATATATGAGTATATAGAATTCTGTAAAGCGGCACGCGAATGCACACTTACTTTCACATCTGATGTTACCACGTAGGTCATCAAAGTTGATATGTCCCCATCCACCAGAGCGATAATCGACGAGTCGCACGAAGGCTGTCTTGCCTCGATAGGCACGGACATTCCAGTTGTGTCTTCTCATCTTTTCACTGTTCCTACCCGTAGTCTTCAGTACCACACCACGTCCAGTTATCACCAGCTCAGCGCGGAGATAATGGATGTTGTTACCGCCACCGATCAGGAAATTAATGTTGTTTCCTACGATGCGGAAGCGGCGTGATACCAAAGTACCCTGTGGGCGGTCACCCTGGGAAAATACAAAATGATATCAATTAGATGTTATTAAATGATAGCGATGGACAAGATGATGATGCGGATGAACGTGTTGAAGATTATAGTGATACGATATTGAAAATAGTGAACTGTTGATAATCATGGTTACGTAGTGGATGGTGATGATGATTAAGATGATATTAACGAAAGTATGTGATGATGATGATGATGATGATCAAAATGATCACGATATGGCGAGTCTAACAGAGTAATGGCACCATAATTGACATTCAACAAGGACGACAACGACACCGACGACGACCGCAACGACGACAACGGCACCGAAAACGACGACGACAACGACGACGACAACGACGACGACAACAACGACAACGACACCGACGACAACGACAACGGCACCGGAAACGACGACGACAACGTCGACGACAACGACAATGATAACGATAATGGTAACGAGACGATAATAAAAATAATAATTGTAATAATTGATAACTATATTGCTAAGAACACTATACCTGGATAGTGCCTTGACGATATCTGCCATTAGGACGTTTCTCGTAGCCACCAATCCAATACCGACCTTGTAAATTAGACGGACCGGCACGTCTAAACTTGGGATTATCTCCAAGTGTTGGTTGATATTTGAAAGCTTCTCCTGAAGCAACCCAACCATTTAGGTTTCCTCGTTCAAAATCAAAGTTTGTGCAGCCTGGCGGCACGGCTGTGATAAAAAAGAATGACAATAAATAGAGTGCAATCCAAATATTGCGCGAAACAAATAATTAGTGTCAGTATTTGCACTGTCAAAATTTTGTATTTCACTTTAATATTCACAATTTATTTATCACACTTTATTTTTATCACCCTGTATTTATTACACTTTTTATTATATATATATTTTTTATTTTACTTGGTTTTCTAAAATAGGGTCTGTTGACAATGCGTCACTTACCATCCGAGGCTGCCCATAATCTGAAAAAAAAGAAAACAGAATTTTTACGAGATAGAATTAATGCAAAAAATTACTGCAAAGAACGCTAATTATCTTACAATTTCAGAATTTCTTAGCGACACTAATTCTTTGTCCAAATAAGCACATCGTTATTCTGTAAATTGAACTATTTATAGTGCAAACAATAAATCTGTGAATGGGTAGTATCCGCATTTACTACATTTTTATTAAAAAATAGTTGGAGCAAAAAACTGGCTAAAATGGTGAGCCCAATGTCAAGAATACAGCAGCGTCTATTCCAAAACACTAGTAAAAGTGTTAGTCGACATTATTCTTTATACAACAAAGCTAGAAAGGCACAAGATGCAACTAAATTAGTTGAAATAACAACTCAAGACGCAAGTAAATTAAATTCGTCTTGTTCTCCATTTTTATCATCTGGACTAAGCTATAACAAATCAAGACACGGGATTCTCTTAAATGGTTAAATTTGTCATTTTTCGATATTTATTCCCACCAAAATGTAAATAATATTAACAAGAAAAGTTGCATTTCAAATAGTTGAATCTTTTTTTCTAACTTACTCCCTTCCAACCAGACTAAAAATACTGCAAATAAAGACGCTAGAAAAATCGCTGGGAACTTTTAACAATTTACCATTTCCAGAACAATATTCGCGGTGCATTTTTGGCGTGAACAAACAGAACTTCTCTGAAGAGGGCACTTTCTGTGTTTATTCTAGCAGAACCTTTCCCGTCTTTCCAGTAAAACATTTATCTCAAATACTTCTCTTGCAATTATTTCCGTCTAAGAACACTGAAATGGCTTTTAGAATTCGAGCTGAGAGCATGCACTGTCGCACGCGCCTTGTGTATTCATTATAATCCTTATTTGGCCTTGCATGCCGGAATGCTTCAATAAGCCCCTATTTAGAAATTAGTGCTAAATACACTAACTAGTCTCGTTAATCCTTCACGGAATAATTGTTTGCACACTACAGAACTATTGGTTAATTATTTTTATTAGAACCGATGTCGACGTTTCTATCACCTATAACAAAGGAAATGGAATGTTACAGGAAAGCTTTTTTAAACTTCAAAAGTTATTGGCACTTCGAAATTAAAAAACAAATAAGCCGCAAATTGATCAAATTTGAATACCTTTTACTAAAATTAAAGATATTATGTTCATAAAATAAGTAAGTTGAACAATAACCAATTCTATCAGTCAATTACTCATTACAAGAAAGCTTGTGAAAACCATTTTGTCGTGCCAGAGTTGATTTGACAGAGCGACTCAACCCGCTTGGTATCTTGTTTTTTTTCTTGCAGCTTTTTAGCTGCAAATTGTTAATGTAAGTCGATAACAGTTACCTGAAATGTTTTTGAAGTGCAACTGAGTTTTTTGGAAGGAAGAACAAACAAGTAAAAGTACTATTTTTTGTGGTACTCTCTCTCAAATCTTTTTCCAGTGGTCATCTCAGGCGAATCGAGCTCAATCTATTCGTTCTTCGCGCGTTTGCAGTTGCATTAGAAAGTTAGCCAATCAGTGAAGAGCATAAATGAACAACCAATCAAAATGCATAAAAATGTCAAAATTTTATTTTTTATTTATATATTTATTTATCTTTCTAAACGTGTTTTTTGTGGTTTCTTTTATAAACATTTTATTACTGGACATAATTGGAAGATTGTCACAGGTGTCCTTCTGTCCTTTGTCATTTTGGCGACATAGGTTATTGCTATGAAGATTTCGAAAGCCATATTGAGGCACATTGAGGTCAAGTAGAAACGTCCAAAGAAAATGTATGAGATTATGACTCGGAAACAAATTAAAAACAACTAATGCTATGAGAAGGGGTCTTTGTTCAAGGAAGTGAGGGTATAAAGTAGGCAATAGTCGACTACCGAAAAATTTCAATTCTCCAAGGTAAACTGGTTTTTCCTCGAAATAGCGAGGTTAAAAAACAACAACTGATAAAAATAATATAAATGTTTTAAATTTCTAGAAATAATGTTGTCATTATTTTAAAAACGTACAGCCAATAAAAAGTTATAAAAATACAAAAACACCCGCTGAAAGAGTTGGTAGTTTGAGACCTGCGAACCATAATAAACAAAATGATAATGATTATTTTATGTAGCACAATTTAAAACAACAACAAAATTTACCAAAAAAAAGTAATTTTTGAGAAAATTGTTACAAAAAAATTACATTTCCAACACACTTTGTAAAACGGCCTTTTTTCAAATGCATATACTGCAACTTTCTTGCAAAATATGAGTCACAATTGACCACATTTATGACAAGAACTTAAATTGTTCGTTTCGCAAATAGCTTGTAATGTTTTTTTGTTCTTTTCATTGTTTCTGTCAGCTTCAAATCCCTTTTAATCCCAATAAAATTTCACATGCGAAATGTATTGGAAAAACACGCCAGTTAGGTGGTCAAATCGGCTGTAAAATGTTGTATCTCTCACTTGATTTTGTAATTCACTTTCTTTTGAATAATGTATAAGTTACTCCATCGTAAAACACGTAGTAAATTGATAACTTTTTTATTTCTACTTTAAACTTAGACTTTTTAAATATATACTTTTTATACGCTTGCAGTACAAAAACCATTTATATATAATGTCTAAACCAATACTTATTCATTGTAAAAATTAGATAGCGTATGCAATTTAAATTTGGAAAGTGTGCGTGTTTGTCGAGTGTGAACTGGACAAGTCGACAACCACGAAGAAGTTAACAATTACAACAAAAAATCCTCCAAAAAAAACAAGTTTTCAAAAAAAAAAAAAAAAAAAATGGAGGACCTACATTTTTATAAGTCCTAAGTTTTTTTCAGTTCTTTTTCTTTTCTTTCTTTCTTTTTTTCTTTTTTTTTTTTTTTTTTTTTTGTAAACGAGATATTTCAAATGCGTCAATCGTCATTCAAAATGGCGCCGACCACAATCCTTGTTGATCATGAGGTCAATTGAATTAATTTCGTGGCAAAGGTCATGAAAAATAAAGTGAAACGGTCAAAAAGATTAAATGAACCACAAAATTCCATCTAGGAAATGAGGATAAAAAGTATGTATTTTCTTGAAAATAATTAATTAACCTTCTAGTTTTTTTAACAAGAAATGATCAATCGATTCTCAATCAAAGCTGGCTAAAACCAAACCTTGATTTTCTTTCTTCTGCTTAACTTCATCATAGTTCAAAATTCAAAATTACCTCGCAAAAAGTATATAAAGAATATGTACCATGCGTCTTTTTTTTTTTTTTTTTTTTGAGAAAGTCGTTTTTTCTTTTATAATTAAATCCAAGTTTTTAGGCAGTCGGCAACTTTCTCAGAGCGTATTTCGTAGAAATTATGAACAGTATTAATTTGCCTTGGAATGGCTTCTTGATATTGAAAAGCGTACAAACAAATCTTCAACTTTTATTTTCGATCTTCTTTTAGAGAATTATATATTATCACATATTCAGTTACTAAAAAACTATAAAATAAAAGGTCAATCAACTGAAATGATTATTTTTCGAAAAAAAAACTAAATGGTACTCTTGTTTGCTATCAGTTTCAATGTCAAAGCATCGAAAAAAGTTCGCTTGATTCGCCATCAAACTTTTTAAGTTATGCAATAACATCAAAGAAAAGAGCAAAAAAAGATGAAAATTACTGTATCGATAACATGTGTGTGCAACAAAAATTTATAACATTTTTTTTTACTAAAATGATATGTTCAAACTCGTAATTATGAAGTTACATTTCTTTAGACCGCGCCTTCGTTTAATTTTAGTTGACTTTCAAGTGTTCCGATGTTTTCGTAGTTCCTTGCTGTGACCAAAACGTTATGCAATTTAGAGTGAAAAAATCTTTTTAATTCAAGTCAAAACTGGTTAAAGAATTCGCTTTTTAGGTTAAAGACATTTGGTAAAGATGTCAACTTGATACTTACATGAAAAGCAGCCATGAAGCGAGGCAAAGCTGCCGAAACCACATATCGACAGCAGACCTCCTATAAAACTCCTTACTTCTCCTTCCTCAGAAGGGAATTCAAAGCAAAACTCCTGACGCGAACTTTTTGTAAAGAAAATGCTTTCATTAAATATGAAAACGTATGACCTAAAATATTTTGAAAACATAACTTTGTTTTTTGTCAACAAGCACTGCAAACTAGCAGCAAACTCAAAATAACGTCAACAAAGAGTTTTTCTATATAGTTACAAATTTTGCTCGATATTACCCCTTTTTCAGCACACGCTATTTTTATTTGAGTGGACTTTATAAAAACAAAAGCATTTTAAAATGTTCTTTGCAAAGGTAGTCTAAAACGTAAAGCATACGGTACTTTGAATGCCTGTTCTCGAAAAAAATTCATGGGCTAATGACCAGCATTGCTTTTGAAACATAATTTGTAACCTTTCAAAACTTTAGCAAAAAGCCCAAAAAATATCATAAACATCTTTTTCAATTTTAATTTCCAGAAATATTTCACGTCACATAATTCAGTTGAACAGTAAAAAGCTGTTAAAACTGTGTAAAAATGCTATATTTTATGTGGAATTAAAACAGGTATGACAAGTACAGTAATAAGGAGATGTAAAAGGGTACCATAAAATCACCGGGTGTACACACAGGTTCAAAGCAAAACAAACATAAAATACGCTATTTCAAAAAGAAACAGGTCTGTCAATCAATTATCATGCCTTTCCAACCATCCTAAAATGAAGGACTCTAATAAAAAGGAAGGATACAAATAATAAAATATTCAAAGAGGATTGTATTTTGATCTTTTTAGAGATCAAAAAAAATACATTTTTTGAGCTTAGAAGTGAGAACATACAGCTCTCAAAAATTTGCTTTTTCAACGAATGCTCCTTTTCAACTACAGCCACATAGAGTATAAAAACAAGTCGAAACAAGGAACTAAAGTCCTGACAGAATTCAAGATTGGAAAATCACGCAAAAAAAAAACACACTTAAACACTTGTGACGTCATGGTTTGTTCCTATAGTAGGTGACATAACAATGTTATGCAACAGAACCTTCGATTCACTCGCGCTCACACGGCGTAAATTACATTCTCGTACCTAGAGCTCTTTATGGTTAGTTTAGGGAGACTTGTTCGAATCGCAAAGAGCTCTGGGTACGGCAATGCATGAATCAAAGCCTTTGATAGCGCACAGCAACCCAACCAACCAAACGGTTTCGTCTTCTGTCCGCACTAATCTGCATGTGAAGTTTTGAAATTTATCCGGAATAAATGGGGGTACTCCCTTGACAAGTAGGTAGGGACTCTCGACCGGACGGACCTCTTAGGGTCCAACAGCTCACTGTAATGTCATTTTCCTTAAATATTATTACTCAGTTCATTCTCGTTAAGGATACTATATTAAAAAAAGATCTTTATTTGATTATAGTTATATATTTACAAATGCAATACCGAATATGTTAGATTAAGATCAGGGGCAGATTTAAGTGGGTATCCGATTATTTCAAAAGCAATTTTCACTTCAATTTTTCAAACATACGTTATACGCTTTCTAGTGTTTTTTTTTTAATTATTATTATTACTGAAAGCGAACGGGTAACTAGTATTGGCTATGATATGTACAAAACTCGCTTCAAGTGGTAGCAAGTCAAACTTCAGTTCTCCTTATTCACCGACCGACGACTTGAGTAGGGCCCAGAGTAGATGTTAAATGACATCCACTGAAAATTTGACCGTTCCTCAGTGGAGTTAACAGTGTAAATATTTCATTAGATAAACAGTCGAGTTCAGTCCTTAAACATTTCACCGTTTGGCCATCTTATTCCGTGATTCATTGTCCTGGTCAATGATAAATGTTCAGCGGATGCCGGATTATGCTCAATCGAGCTCAATCACGGAACATGTAAGCATTTCAGTCCAGGTCAAAAGGTCAATATTCAATGGCAGAACAAGGTCCACCTGACTGAATATTTGACCGTTTGGTCACTTTGTACAGTGGTGTCTAATGTACTGTAAAGTGGAAAATGTTCAGCGGGTAGACAATGTCCAGTGGATTCCACTCGCTGAACATCTACCGTATTGACCTTACGAACAATTTTGTACTTTTTGACATTTCCATATTTTGTTTTCCAAAAAAAAAGAACTTAATAATATCCGCATTGATTTTAACGTATCGTGGTACCGTCCATTTTCAAATGACAAAGACTATTTTCTTTGAGTTGCATAGCGTGTCACCGTGGAAACACCGTCCACAAACTTGGTTTTGAACAAGACATTAGCATTATTGAACATGCCATCTTTAAGAGAGACTACGATGAATTGCGAATGCTTAAAGTGTGTTCTAAGCATGGAGCCAATGTTTTGCGTGTGAGAGAGGTCGAGAGCTGCGTCTACTTCATCTAAGATGTACAGAGGAGCTGGTTTGAAGAGGAGGAGGGATAGGATAAGAGAAAGAGCGACCAGAGATCTGAAAGAAAGATTGAAGTAAACTTAGATAGATGGAAAATGAATTAATGGAATGGAGAAATATAAATGAACGAGCAAACCAATGAATGAATGAATAAATGAGTAAATGTCCGAATGAATGAATGAATGAATGAATGAATGAATGAATGAATGAATGAATGACTAAATAAATAAATGAATGAATGAATGAGCAAACAAGTTAATTGCGTGTATGAAGGAATAAACATGACCACTAGCTTCTAAGATCGTCAGCTACTAATTACTAGCTAAACGTTTGATTTAAGTTTTTTTTTCTAATAAAGACCCTTATTACTATTATTAACTTGATGGATAGATAAAGGTAAGGTTAGATGAACGAACAGATCAGTGAGTGAATGAACGCGTAATTGAATGAATAAATCAATGAATGATTCATGAGAAAATTAATAAATTTATATTTCAAAGTAAAAGATCGATAACCACTTGCTCACCAAATGCCATTTAATTCATGAGACGATCAAGACATACCTTTGTCCTCCACTTAGTTCACTAAGACTCTCCTTCCATACCGTGCCAAAGCCAACCTTCACTTCTAAACCATCCAGTTCTGTCTGGCCTTCTGGTGGTGATAGTTTAGCGGTTGCGCCGGGAAGTAGAGTAGAGAATATTGAACCAAAGTCCTGAAAAAGATTAGGTGCAATGAAAAAAAATGAAGAGATAAGATAAACGAATACAAATGTAAGAGAGCAGTCACATAAGGATGGAAGGAATTAGAGGAAAGAGTGGAGAGTCATGGAAAGGAAAGGAGGAAATCAAAAGTATTACCGACAGAAAGAAAATTAGCATGGAAAGAGCCTGTGTTGCCGGCGGTCTGCGATTTTAGGCCTAAAAGAAGGAAGGGAAGAAAGAGGAGAATGGAGGAGAAGGAAAAGACAGAGAATCAGAAGAGCGAGGAAATAGAAACAAGTCGGAGACCAAAAAGAGAGAGAAGTGCAAAAAACAGACAGGTTTCAAGTTCTTCATGGCTCAGGCTAAGCCTCGATCGTAAGTAGAGTCAAGACAAAACCATTAGTATTTATATGGTTCTTGGATTGGTGCATTCCCACGGGATGTACCTCGTACAAAACAATACATCACATGCAATTGAAGCTTAGAATGAGCAATGAAGAACATGAAACTGGACTATTGAGAGTGATTACCTGATTAACTTTAACCCATGCATTTTTCAGTGCTTCGTTCTTCTTCTCGTCAAGCTCTTTGATAACAGCTGCTATCTTGTCCTTGTCGTTCAACACGATTCTTTTCTTCTTCATTAGGTCATTGTACTGCAAGCACAACACAAGACAACATTAAATATAGCATTGTAAATGAGGATGAGTGTTTTATCGTCAGATATAGACACAAGGTAAATGTTATAAATTGCATCTAAAACTCCAAACGTAAGTTTATGCAAATTAGGATAATTCTATATCAGCAGTAGTTATAGAAATCGTCACGGTTATTGATTTGCTTTGAAAATCACTCATTAATTATTCATGAGTTTTCGAATTATTATTATTACCTTTTCTTCCGCTTTCTCTAACATGTTCATTGCCCTCATGTTCACTTTCTTTCCCAGTTTTTCCTTGGTTTCCTGTAGTTTTGATAATCGTTTGCTGATGTCTTTCATGTCGTTGGCGGCAAAGTCGTACGCCGTGTTAGGCTTACCAAAGAACTGTTTCTCATTCTGGATCCACTCGTACTTCTCTAACAAAGACTCAACCTACAAACCAGCAGAATAGTGTTATTCCCAGATTACATGGATATTTTCAGCACAGGATAAAAAGAAAGTCTTTTGTGTGAATGTACTTTGATCTACTGACAAAAGACGTCTTACTTCTAGCCCGCTTTGAAAAGGTCCACTAAATGGGCTACTTGCAAAAAGAGGTCTCGTGACCAAATCAAGCAGCTCAGTAAAAAAAGCCGAGAAATGAAGATTAAATTAGAAACTGCAAAATGTCAGCCTCTAATACACAACACAACAAAAACGAAAATAAATTGAAAGTTGTGAAATTTCTTAAGATTCGTTCGTTGGGTGGTGAAGAGTACCACCCAACGTGTTTTTTCCACACTGCTATTTCTGTTTCCTTGTGAGCTGAAATTATTGATGTTTTTGATTGTACCTTTTGCGAGGCTTCTTTACTTTCTTTCTGTAATTTGTTGATGTTGTGGTCAATCTCTTTGATTTCCAGCTGAATGTTGGATGTTTGTTTGTTGAGTTCGTGTTGTTCTGATGCTTTGTCACTGATGGCCTGATGAAATAGACATGTAAACACATTAACTACACCAAGTGAATTTGATTTATTATAATAGTTGTGATCATCGATGAAGCCGAGAACAATGGTTGTGACTTTGATTATAGTGATGATAAAAATGATGGTGATGACAATGATGGCGATAATAATAATAATAATGATGGTGATAATGATGATGATGATAATAATGACGATGATAATGATGATAATAATGATGACAATGTTGATAAAAATTATGGTGATGACAATGATGGCGATAATAATAATGATGATGATAATAATGACGATAATGATGATAATAATGATGGTGATATTGATTGTGACAATGGTGATTACGATTGATATTGGTGATGATAGTGAATAAAGTTCAGTTCACTGAAGCACTCCATACCTTTTCGAATACTTTGAGTGCTTGTTTCTGCTTGTTCAACTCTTGTTCTGCTTCTTTAACAGTTTCCTGTAACATAAAGACAAACAAGTAAGCATAAAGAATAATCTGATAAATAAACAATGCAGCAACATCATCACTATCATCTTCACTAATATCAAAATCATTGTCATCACCATCGACACAATCATTGCCATTACAGATGTCATCGCCATCATCAAAAACCTCATTACTACAATCTTAGTCATCATAACTATCACCATCATCCTCATCATCATCATCATACCTGTTGTATAACAACAAGCTTTTCTACTACTAACAGAACTTGTTCCTGGAACTGAATTTTTTTGGGGGAAATGAAATTTGGCTACCTTAGCTTGTTTAGATTTCTCGTCTGCTTGTTGAACTTGCTCTTCAATTTTAGCAATGGCCTCATCAATTTTCTTCAACTAATAAAGAATGAAATGACAGGCAAGTTAACCAGGGTAAATACTAACCCAATCTGTTCCTTGTGGGAGATATACCACAGTAGCAAATTGAAAGTAATGTAGTATTGCAAATCTGATGTCAAAGCTTAGCATGTAAGGTTACCTGCTCTTCCACATTTGTGGATTCTTTTGTCAATTCTTCCATTTCAAGTTTGAGAGCTTCCACTTCCTGAAATAAGGCAAATCTCATGAAATGAGTATTTGATTTCTCCTATTGCTCAAGATGAGATGTAATCATTTGACTTTTGGAAAGGTCCAAGCAGACCTTTTAAATACATTTTTGGCCAGTCATTCCTCATTTTCAAAAAAGTCTGAATTTGTAAAATAGTTCTTTTGAGAAATAGATGGTTTTTTTTTCCAGAATATGCTTGATCAACTATTTTTTTTTAAACCCAATTGGGAAGTCATGTATCAAATTTGGAGGGACATTGTACATTGCCCTGTCCTTAATTTGAACCCAGAGTCCATGGGAAGAGGAAATATATATTTAAATGTTGCAAAAATGCAATTTTATGTCACTCAATTGGCTGAAGCACTATATTCTACCTTCACATCCCTTCTGATTTTTTTTTTTTTGGGGGGGGGGGAGTGGGGGAGGTAGTAATTGTCATTGAAATCATTTGTATCTGAATACAGGTAATTATAAATATACAGATTTGAAAATTAAGTTGACAAGTCCTTTTTTATAAATCACATTCTTCCATCAAGATTCAACACTAAAAGCTATGTTCCCTACTTGTTGTTTTGCTTTTGTTTCTTTAACACTCTGTTCAGCTTTCTTCTTTGCTTTGTTGAGGTCATCTTCAGCTTTTTTCAACTCTTTTTCTCTGTAGGACTTGGCTTCCTGAACATATTCATAACAAGATGTCTTGTTAGACTTTTGTAAATAATTCTAATGAAATGTTAAAAGATACATGTATAACCAGTTGTAATGAGATACAGTGCGGACATTCCAACCCTGACCATGTTGTGTTTTTTTCAATACTTTTAAAACTTGAATCCTATAAGTGAATTGAATAGAAATATTATTTTGATCACTCAATGTATTTAAATTGAATCCTAGTTTATCAGAAGGTTTGAAGCAGTAGAAATTAATCCCAGAAAATAAAAATATAAAAAAATGCCAAGTGGTCCTGGTTGAAGTGTTTGCATTGTAATCAGTACAATGTTGACATTCCAGATTAAAAAGTCTGGTTCACATGTGCAATAAAATACAAAATCAAAGAGAAGTTATGAAATGGCAGGCTGTGATACAGTGACTGTACCTTCATTTTGTCTTCCAGATCCTTGCATTTAGCTGTCGCCTCAGTGATTGTCTCTTTGGCTTTGTTAATCATGGCCTGTTGGTCCTCTGTGACATTCAAAACACAATTTCATGAGTAAGAGTATTCGATATCATGAGAACACTGATCGTCATCATCACAAGGCTTGAAATAACAGCCTGACATACATAGTTCAAGGCTACCTCCACACTAACTGGTATAAATTTGAAAACACAACTTTATTTATCTAGTTAGGCCTTCTGTCCACACTAAAATGTATGAATCGAAAATAATTTCATGGTAATTCTATTGTTTGACGATCAATTTTTGTCACGGTATCTGAACAAAAGTTCATTTTCAAAATTATTTATTCATAAGTTTTCTCTCTCTAAAATCTTGATGTCAACTTGCCCTTTTAAAATCTGATTTGGCGGGTCAAGTAGCAAGGGACATTGTTCCTTGACCTGCCCTTATTTAGAGCCATGCATCACCATCTCAGTTACAATCAATGACCAAATCGCTGTCATCATCATCATCACTGCCACCACCATTAAGAGCAACACAGCTGTCATCATCATCACCTTCAACTCCACCATTATGATTATCACCAAAAATTTAACCAATGAGAGAAAGCTCCTTATGAAATTGACAGTTCAGGAAACAAAGTATTGAAAAGGAGGATCACAATACAAAGTCAGCCATTATGGCTTCGACACTAACACAAATTTTTATATATTAAATGCAAAAGTACCCATACCAACAGTATTTTCCAGAGCTTTGACCTCTTCCAGCTGGTGGTGATGGGTGCTCTGTTTCATCCTGGTTTGTGCTAATTCAGCCTCATGACTCTTCAAGTCAAACTGCTGTTTTAACTGATTAAACCTGTGGAAAAGACAATTGAAGTTTTACAGGTAATAAGTGGAAAAGCAAAGACAACCGCCACACATCACTTTCCACAGGGTCTAAGCATTGAAACAACAAACACCGATACCAACAGTCTTTCACATTCTTTCTCTTTGCAAAAGCAAAGACAACCGCCACACATCACTTTCAGCAGGGGTCTAAGCATTCAAACAACAAACACCAATACCGCCAGCCTTTCTCAATGTTAAGATTACACATAGAACATATTGTTTGACAATTCAATTAATGAAGTCAACTCACTTTTCTGCTGCATTTTTGCAGTTGTTAAGTTCTTGTTTGACTGTGTTCAGTTCAGTTTCAGCTTGTTTAAGTTCATCCTGAGCCTGCTTTAACTCTTCCAGTTTAGATAGAATAGATCCAGATGATGATCTGGAACCTTGCAATGGTTAGAAAAAAATATTATTACTGACAATACTAATGAAATAATAAGAAGAAATAATACTAAAAACAAATAAAATATATTTATCAAATTATTAATAATGCATGACCTAAAACAATCTAAGAAAAATTTAAATCACTACCGTGAAGGTATCTGTAAATACCAGTTGATACAAAATTTGTCCTGATTTGCGTAAGGTTTAGCTTGATATATCTCTGCCAAATGACATCTAATTTCAAAATCTCAAATCTAAAATGGCAGCATTTATCTTTTTTGCAGCTCACTGTTTTTCATGTAAATCCTCATACAGATCTCCTGTTCATATTGTATAATGTTACATATATATTTGTAATGAAGCTGTAATTAGCGAATCTACTAGGCATCTAGGAATCTAAAGTTCAGTGGCCGGCAGTAATTGAGAAGCCAAATGATTTCTTTAGAATTTGTCCGTTCAATAGTGAATTTTTCAGTGGGTAGTGATTTATAGAGTGGATAGAGATTTATCCTATGGATTGGGATTTATCCTATGGATAGGGATTTATCCTATGGATAGGGATTTATCCTATGGATAGGGATTTATCCTATGGATTGGGATTTATCCTATGGATAGGGATTTATCCTATGGATTGGGATTTATCCTATGGATAGAGATTTATCCTATGGATAGGGATTTATCCTATGGATAGGGATTTATCCTATGGATAGGGATTTATCCTATGGATAGGGATTTATCCTATGGATAGGGATTTATCCTATGGATAGAGATTTATCCTATGGATTGGGATTTATCCGCTGATTAGTGATGTATCTGCTGGATAGGGATTTATCTAATGGATAGGGATTTATCTACTTGATATAGATTTATCTGCTGGATAGCGCTATTCAGGTACAACCAGCCCCAGAAATGTAACTGGTGTATGTAATGCTATTTACCTCCTGTCAAAGTCCCAGCAGGATCAAAGACATCACCCTCTAATGTCACTGATCTTGTGTGAACTTTTGGGTCAAAAGTCACCTAAAAGAGCAAACAACAAATTATGTAGGTCTGTGAAATACTGTAAGAGGGCAGAATGTTTCAAATATTTATTTTTTCTTTTCTTTTTTTTTTTTTTTTTTTTTTTTGATGTGGTGATGTGGATAGCTTTTGTAAAAATGTGTACTTGGTTTATCAGTGACAAAGTTTTCGCTCAATGAAAAAAATGTGTGTATGTCTGAGTGGCTTAGCAAGCAAGGGTTTAGTGAAAAAATGGCAAAAAAAGAAAAAAATAACAAGTGCATTCTGCACATTGAGGCATTATGTGAAATGCACCACATAAGCACTACATTACATTACAACAAGCATATTGATTTCAACAATTACCATAAATGTTTGGTCTCTGACTTGTTAATAGTTTTAAATAACTAAAATTGTTTACATTTTCAATTGGCAACTAATTAATGAAGGCTATAATAATATTCAAATGTGTAGTAAAACAATTAACAAGTCAGAATAAACAAATGATCATAATTGTTAAAATATGAATTCAACTGTCTGCCATTTCAACAAAATAATTATATTTGAATTTGTGTCTTAGTTATTGTTTTATTGCTTGATAGTGTGTTTCATTGTTTGTTTGTCTGTAATGCATGTTTTTTCTTACTTTCTTAGCCTGATCCATAGTTTCACAGACAAGAGTAGATCCAAACACATATGACATGGCATTCTTGACGTCCTCATCATAACCAACAAGTGATAAAGCAACATTCACATTTTCTTTACCAACCTAACAACAAACACTTATTAGTTACAAAAGGAACAATTTATTTAGCAAATTATTGCCATCATTGTCATTATCCCAAGTACTAACCAAATCTTTAGCTTTGGAAATTGCTTCCTTTGACACACTCCTGCCAGAGATCTTGTTCAGAGGAATGATGGTATATCGTCTTTTCAATTGTCCATTTTGCAGCAATTTCTTGCCAGTCACCTCAGTGTCAACAACAACATTATACAGCTAGGAATGGATAGATAGACAAAGAAATGAATAGACAAATGAATGAATGAATGAATGAATAAACAAAGGGTTGAATAGATGATTGATTGAATGAATAGATTGATTGAATGAATAGATGAATGAATGAATAAATGAATAAATGAATGAATGAATAAACAAAGGATTTAATGAATGAATGAATGAATAAATGATTAAATTACTAGATGAATGAATGATTAATGAATAGATGATTGAATGATTAAATGAATGGATGAATGAATGAATGAACGAACAAAGGACTCAATGTATGAATTAATACTAGATGGATGAATTATTGAGTGAATGGATAAAATGATGGAATAAATAAATGAATGAACAATTCATGAATGAACAATTGCATAAAAATGGATGAATAATCCAGATGAACATCACTGATATTGTAACACGATTATTGTTTCAATCAAACCTATCTACCTTCCCTCCTGCTGCTACTTCAAGACTTGTAGCATGCTTGACATCCTTGACGTTGATGAGCTGAGCAACAAGACCTTTAACCTGTGAAACAAACAACAGATAAGCTGTTGCAAATTTATTTATTTATTTATAAGGCTTTTACACATATGTGTGAGACCACAACAACAGAGCTAGGCTCCAATAACTGTGCGGCTCAATGCTGGTTGCTGAGACAGACACGGAGGGTGGTCACTGCCAGAGATTTGTTTACATCCTCAGCAGTTCTTTTACGTCCACCTTATAACATAGTCAGAGTGAAGGAACCTCCCACTGAGAAAGTATCTTGCCTAAGGACAAAACGTGATCGCCCGGTCTGGGAATTGAACCCGGGCCAGTGGACCCGAAGACCAACCACTAGGCCACCACGTCTCTCACAATTGTAGAGTATTCACCTGTATTTTATGCTAGATTGCATCACACTAACTTACTTCATCTTTATATTTTGTCTTTTTAATTTTTAGAAAAATCATAGTTCACAGTTTATAGATCAGAAAGCAAGAGGACTCCACAAGAAATACCAACTTATGTCAGATGGAGACCTCTGTGGATGTGCTGTTTACAATGAATCTCTTACTTTGTTCCTGTCAAAACCTCGTTCAGGATCTTTGTAGTCAAACCTAAGATTGGGAAACCTGGGAACAAGAGACGGAATGACAAGGCAATGAATAAGTGACATAAAAAGTATGTGGGTCCAGATAAAGGTAAT